>ML290229.1:1394-36199 GCA_005239495.1 Nicotiana undulata | reverse complement strand
CTTGATAATTAGTAAAAGAAAGTATTTCAAAAATCAAGTGTTTTAGTAGTTTAAACATAAAATAAAATTGGAGATTTTTATAAATCGACGTATCACTTTAGATATTTTAAAATACACTTTAACAAGGAAGAAGGACTGATCGCAAATACTAAATGCCTTTATTTTTAAGTCACACAACCCAAATACGAATAAGAATTCATATATATGGACATATAGTTAAGAAAGCCGACAAAATGACATATATAGATGTCGAATACCCTATTTAACCGAACGAGTGGAATATCAACCTAATAGCATCATGAAAATACTTCAGCTACGATCCCAATGCCTTTCTCAGAAGGTCTTTCTAGCAATAGAATAGTAAAATACCACATTTTACGTCTTAGGAATTTTCCAGAATTCGTGCTAAAAGAAAGGACAGATCTTAGCCTTAACATACCTTTCCAACGAACGTCCGAATGCCGGTAGTTCCTTCACGAACGTTGTTCCTTACGTCCTAAGCTTCGCAAACACTATATATATGCAGCTTATACGCACCTATAAACAGTTCATAATTGAGTTTAAATCGGCAGATTTTTCATATGACCCTAANAATAAGAGAAACGACACTATCGTTATCGTTTAAGCGTCATAATTATTATGTATCGACCACAACCTATTTTATGATGAAACAGACAATACCTCCCCTATTTATATGACTTCACACAAGTCAAAACAATCACCTAACAGCCCAAACAACATAAATAATAATCATAGTGAGCCTCCAAAACAGTCTACACACAACCTAATCACTTCACACATAAGACGACCACCGTAGTCGTGTCAAACGACCCGGAAATATTACAACGAACGACCAGCTCACAACCCTACAACTATATGGTGTTTCTCCACACCATTCCTCCTCCAAAACTCCACAAAACAGTAGTAAAACACGCAGCCCAACAGTAACACAAAACAGTCCGCGACAAGTCAAATAACTCGAACTCACGGCTTCCGATCACCGTCCCGTGAGTTCTAACTATTAGGAAACACATTTATCAACCTTCCTTGATATTTAAACACTTAAATACAGATATTAGACGTTTCTTAACTATGAAGTAACTTCCAAAACTCTAACTACAAAGAAAAAGAAGAGGCGGTATAATGACACTTACGTCGTAGGGATCGTTTTGATGTTATTGCTTCTCGATTTCATGCCCGGGATGATATTCTTCTTTGAAACCCTAGAAGATAGCTTGAGTTTATGTCTATGGGTGTTCTCTGGTCGTTTTATGCTGAATAATGAAGATAAAGCCGACCTAATGTTTATATATATCAAGTTTGGAAAAGTCAAAGAGGTGCTAGCTTGGCGCCCTAAGATTGGTCATCTTTCGACGCTTATATCTTTTTATCCTGATGTCGTATCAACAAACGGTTAAGAGCGTTGGAAACTACATTCCAAGACCTTCAATTTGGTATATAATTTGTCTCAATAAGACCTCATATAATACATGAAATGTATTTCTCAAAAAGCTTTAGTGATCCACCTACTTGTCACTTATGATGTCTGCGCAGTCTCGCGAAATTGCAAATATCTCTCTACTCTTATGTCGTATCGATGAACGGTTTAATGCGTTGGAAACTGCACTCATAGATCTTTAGTTTGGTAGGTAGATAATCCCCTAATTCCAAGATATCGGGATAAAATCTCAGCTACATTTGACCTAATGTTAAGCACATTATGAGTGTAACTTGTGAAGACCTTTGCCAACTTTTGTTCCACCACTTGCTTGACTTCAAAACGTAGAACACAACTATCATACGATAAAAATTAACTCATAGCATAACCTCTTTATCATGTAATGAACCATAGTCTCACCCTAAAGTACATGTTATAACATTCCAAACTCGTTGACTTTCGACGAAACTTATTTTCTTCAATTGGTTTAGCTTCTAAGCTTTCCAACCCTCTTGGTACTCGTTATTCATGATCTTAAACATTTGTAACCTCCAACGTAACATGATTAACTTACTTTATATTCCATTAAATAGAATCTTATTTCTGAGCTTACGTCAATTGACTTACGATGTACTCTCACGTACGTAAACATGGGGTGTAACACTATACGATCAGGGGAAAAGAGTTGTGATCGCATAGAGGACTGCCTGCTTAAGCTTTGCGATCGCACAGTACNGACCCCAACCCCACGATCGCCGAGAAACCCGTGCGGTTGCACAGTACATTAGACCAACCCCCCCCCCCCCCCCCAACTCTACTAACCTTGTGCGATCGCAGACCCCCTAGTGCGATCGCATAAGGCAACTGACCCTCCCCCACTCTCATCTCTATGCAATCGCGACTATACCTATGCGATCGCATAGAGTAAATTACCAGACACCAGATACAGCATAAAAACACCAGATTTTCCAACTCTTTTGCACTCTGACACTTACACGAAACTCACTCGAGCCCTCGGGGCTCAAAACCAAATATACACACGACTTCAAAATCATCCTACGGACTTATTCGAGTAATTAAACCACCAAAATAAAATTAAAACAATGAATTAAACTCCAAAATCTATAGAATTTTTCTCAAAACTACATAACTTCAAATTTTCCATTTTTAGTCCGAATTGCCTCAAACGGAGTCCGTTTCTTACCAAATTTCACAGGTAGCACAAAATAAACATATTGAACCTGGGCGGGCTCCGGAACCATAATACGGGCCCGGTAACATAGGATTCTTATCAAAGTTCATTTTCAAAAGCCTTTATATTTTTCATAAAATAATTTTCTTTAAAAAATTATTTCTCAGACTTGGGACCTCAGAATTAGATTCCGGACATACGCTCAAGTCCCATATTTTCCTACGGACCCTCCAGGACCGGCGAATCACGAGTCCGGGTCCGTTTACCAAAAATATTGACCAAAGTCAACCTTATTCAATTAATTACCATAAATTCAATATTTATTCAATTTTTCACATAAAGGCTTCCCGACTACGCGCTCGGGCTACGCACGTATATCGAGGTGAGATAAATGGAGGCCTTCAGGGCCTCGAAACACAGATTAAGTTAAAATTACACGGGATGACCTTTTGGGTCGTCACACCGAAAGAATAGGAAATTGATTTGAGTTGCTCCTCCGCCAACCCAACGGAAGAAATTCCTTTGTGCGGGTCTCTGGTGACTTTTGCAAGTAGAATTGGAGTTCATCAGTTTTCCTGCTACTGCTTTGTTGATGCTCTCCTAGTGTAGAACAAATCAAATAATCTTCAACACCATTACTATCCTCCAAAGCACCGGTCCCAGATGTTGAAACTAAACTTGAAGAAATATGTGTATCAACAACAGCAGAAGCATCAACAATGTTAGCATAATAATTACATAAAGTTTGTAAATATTTGTGTAGATCATAAATGCAAGTTTCAATATCAGGGGTTTCAATTGGTCCAATATCTATATAAACATATAAGGTAGTGAATAATTGGCGACAAGTGGCCATTTTGATATAAGGGTTTTAAATAATACCAATTAGGTAAATAGGGAGAATTGAGTAGAAATATTTTTTAAATTTATCTACCATAGATTCAACAACATAAGTATATCCTTCTTTCTTCTTCAAATTATAGAGTAAAAGAGAAATTTCTGCAATATGAACTAAACCATTTGCAATAGTAGGATAATAAGCTCCAGAAAACTCAAGTCTAGCCAAATAAAAAATTTGTAAAAATTTTACAACATCTTCAATGACATCCTAAGTTCTAGATTAACACAAACGGTTAGGATCGGTACAATGAGAATTAGCAACTTCTATAGGCATTTTATATTTATAACAACATCTTAAGAATAAATAAGTATAATTCCATCTAGTAATTATTTCTTCAGGCATGAGTCTTGGTTCTAGTCCATATATGTACACATTTTTCCTTAAATGCATTTAATCTAGCACTTCTATTGTTTCCTTGAATTACACCAACAGCTCTTCTAACTAAAGTGATCTCATCTCTAAATAATTCAAGGCCACTCTACACAATTAAATTATAAATACGACATGAACATCTAACATGAAATATTTCAATAAGTGGAGATGCAATTTTAATATTGTAATAGCAGCATTATCAAATGACATACACAAAACTTTTCCTGCAAGATTATAAAATATAGCAACTTCATGGATAGTTTTATTTATAAATGCACCAGTATGACTTTGATCTTCATCATATTTAAAAGTATAATACGTTTTTGCATACAAAAATTATCATCTATCCAATGGCATGTAACGGTCAAATAATCATTTCCATTTACAGCACGATCAATATCAGAAGTAAGAGAAACTCTACAAGAAAAAAAAATTAACATATGTCAAATTCCAACATAATAAAAATAAGTTCCAATAACAACTTAATATTGGGAAACTTAATAGTATGTTTATAACCTCATTTAACAACAAAATTTTACTTTAATGACATCACTCATTATATGCCAAGTTTGTTAATGACTCATTATTTCTAATATTAGAAGGTGTAGTTCAAAAACTAGAATAATAATGCAGTTACGCTAAATGAAGAAAACAAAACAAATAAGAAATAAATATAAGAGCAATTACATGGAATCATAAGAAGTCAAGGTAGAGAAAAAGTAAATAATGTATAAAGAAAAATATATTCTAAAAAAAATAAAAAATAAAAGAAAAGAAAAAAATTAAAATAAAAAGAAATTAAAATAATGAAAATAAAAAGATACAAAGAAATAAATTAAAATAAAAGCAAAAAGGAATGAAATTAAAAAGTAACCTTGTAATTACACAACGTAATTACCATCGATTCTCCTTTAGACTTGGAAAGTGTAATTACACCTCTTCACTTGCACACAATTTCATGATGACCAAGTAATTATTTGGTCAGACAAACATGCCAAACTGTGTAATTACATCCGATCACACTCAAATTCAATTCCTAGTGGCTTTCGAAATAGGCTCTAAACGATGATCTTAAAGAAATCACGCAATTATTGGTTTTTCAGGGAAATAGTTCTTTTTCTTTTCCCGGAGGGAACTTCGTAGAAAAGAACTCAACCTTCAACCTCCATCTCAAGGAACTGGCGATTGCTTCGAATATTCAGGCAGAGTTCTTGCAATTTTTCTTTTTAATATTTTATAAAAAACTGTTTTTCCACCAAACACCAAACTAATTTGTGGGTTTAATAGACATTGAATGTGAGTAAGTTTATTTATTCTTGTACCTATGAAAACTTTTTTACTAATTATATACTCTCACTTGTAGCTAGTGTTAGGCATATATCGGGTATAACCGATGGCCCGAACCGATAAAAAGATATTGGATCGATACTGGGTTATTGGGTAAATAGTTCGATAACGATTTAATGTAATTTGACTATTGGGTTATCGTTCGGTCTCAGTTTGCCCAATGTATCGGAAATATGACACAGTAATTGCCGGAAAAATGTATAAAATATGTATATATATATATATATATATATATACATTATTTATGTTATATACAAAAATTATACAAATTTTATACACTTTTTTGGCTACCAGATGTAAATAGTTTCTTGCACTGGATAAAAGTGATAATACCCCAATTTTATTAATGGTTTAACCGATACCCAATAAGCTTTAACAAAATTAAAATTTTACCCACCAAGTATATAAAGCCACCTTATGACTTCATTCTCTCAGTTCTCTCGGCAATTACTCTTCATCTTCAGACCTTAATCCTTATAGTAAGTTTTAAACTTTTCTGAATTTCTCATCTTAATTTTTCAGTTAAGATTTTTGGTTTTAAACCTTTAAAGAATTAATTGTTCAGATTTTTAGTTTTTCTATTTGTTTATTTTGTTGCCACTAATTCTTTAGTATTTATAAGATTAGCTATTATTATTTTCCTGTGAATTATGTCCTCCCGCAGTGAGATAGTTAGTAAGATTAGATTGTTGAATGTCTTATTCCTCACTCTTACTAACTTATAACTTTGAATATTGAGATCATTCAATGGGATAATTTTCGAAAAAGGGTCATATATGTCCCTCTACTAGCTAAAATAAGCTAAGATCTGTGCTCCGTTATCCTATTTGATCAAAACTGTTCCTACCGTTCAAGTCTCTTGTTCAAAATATCCCTCTGCCGTCAAATTCCAATTTTAAATTATAAAAGTCACGTGTCAGAGTCCTATTAGTTAAACTAAATCCACTCTTCCTTTTTCTTTGACCCAGTCGACCCGCCCAAATCTCTCTCACCTGTCATCTTCCCAACCTCACCCTTTCTTCTTTCCAACAACTCATTCCTCAAAAAATGAAGATGAAAATTTAACATTAAGATAATTAGCTCAGTGCTCTCATTCATCTATGAAATTAAACACTAAATCTAAAAAATTTACACCAACTAACACAGAAAAAAAATTGATTTAAAAAAGAAATAAAGAAAAAAATACATGTATAACTATCGAAAAAATCAAAGGAACTATAGTAAGTGTTGATAGAGAATCAATTATCTCTGCAAAGGTGGGATCTGCTTCATCAAAGACAAGAATCTTTATGCACTCATGCCCATTTTTCTTGTTGTGACCCACTTTTATAGTTCCAGGAGTGTCAATTATTAATTGTGTTGAAACAGGCCGGCACTTTAAAATTGGCACATAGTTGGCTGCATCTGCTTGTATAGCTAATTCTGTTATACCAGTGAATTTCCCCATTCTTACCAGCACTTCCATATTCTGCAGCATTTTCCACCATTTAAACCAAATCTTCTAAAGTTTTTATTTGTTTGAATTGATGAAAAATCTTCTTAATATCTCTTTGAAATGTAACAACATTAAAAGAGATCCTTCTTCATCTCAACATTAAAACAGATCCTACTTCCCCCAAATACTATGGGGCTAAATGGAGAAATGAGTTGCTGAAGAAAGAAGGAAAAGGTGAGGTTGGAGAGAGAGTACTCTTTTTAGGGTTTTTTTTCCGAGTGGTCGGATTATTTGGACGGGTTGACTGGGTCAAAGAAAAAGGAGGAGTGGGTTTAGTTTAGCCAATAGGACTCTGAAACGTGACTTTTTATAATTTAAAATTGAAATTTGATGGTAGAGGGGTATTTTGAACAAAAGACTTGAACGATAGGGATAATTTTGATCAAATAGTATAATGGAGGACAGATCTAGCTTATTTTAGCTAGTAGAGGGACATATATGACGCTTTTCCGGATAATTTTCAAATGCAAAGAAAGTTTTCTTTTCTAAAGTTGAAATTTAATCCCTCTTTTCTTAAGAGCAAAAATTCAGTTCCTTTTTCTTAACAGTGATCACGATTTTTATAATAAAAATATAATTTTTTTGAATATTTTTCATTCTAATCGATAATCGACTAACCGATACTCGATAATCGATATCTTATCGTTTCGATTATCGGTTTAGCATATTTATAAACTGATAACATTTACAACCGAACCGATTGATACCCACCCCTACTTGTAGCATCCTTGTGGAAGACCTTACATCCTTAGAAAAATTGTAGAAAGTTTATAGGGTATTATATGAGATAGATGAATGTGAACACTTACCACTTAGAATTTGACGTAAACTAAATAATTTTAAAATCACAAATATTTGAATTTTAGTGCTTGAAGCTTAGTTTAAAACTTTAAATGCAAACAAAGCTAAAGGAATTATTTTCTATCGAAACAAAAAAAACTGCTTGTTCTTGGACTTCCGCAAACCGTCCTCAAATTTACAAGTTGATTACAAATTTGTAACTGAACATAAATAATCCTCCAAGTTTTCAGTTCGGGCCACTTTTGGTCCAGCCACGAATGGCGTCTGAGTTTAATAAAAATGACCAAGTGAGCATTTTAAGTCTTTATCATGCATTCATGATTCATCTTAGCATATTCTCATCTAGGCATTTTAGATTATCAGAATTTTAGGTTTCATTCTCTCCTCGATACATATTTGAAAACTCTGTTGCACACTAGAGTTTATTTGATCTTCCTATTCTTAGGTACTTTTCACAATATCCATCTTACTACTCTTACAAATTCAGCTTGGTTATTATATCATCATCAAACCAAACATGAGGCAGACTGACGATATGATGCTTTAGCTTAAATTAAGTTTACCATTTCTTGTTTCTTGCAGGCTCTTTTTGCTTCCTTTTTCCCTTCTTGGTTATGCATATAAGGCTCATCAGATTGGTATACCAAGCTGCAGCAACGAGTACCTCAAGCCTAAAAAGGAAAGTGACAATACAAAAGTATTATAGCACAAAATAAGTAAGCATTCATAATTGAATTTGAAGCTTTGGTTATCACATATCACTGACCACAAGGGTCTTTCTGCATCCTCTAGACTAGCATGGAGCCTAATCGACTTCACAACGCGTCTGAAGTTTCAATTACTAAGCCGAAAATTGTGATTGCCTCTGACAACTGGACTTCAATGCCAAGCTCACCGGCTGGCCTTCTCCGGCTATTCTTCAGACAAGAGAGATGCCAATCTTCCCTGCAATGTTGTTTGGATTTCCGATCCGACTAGCCATGTATTTCAGTCTGGTCTATTACGAAAAACAGGAAAGAAAAGGAGGTATAAATATTATCTGGGCAAACTTCTGCGTCCATGAATGAACGAGTGAAAGAACAACCCGAAATGAATGGCATCATTCTCTTTTATCCTCCTCAAGAACTTCTCCTAGCCCAAACACATGATCTGCTGCAATAGATGCCTTCCTCTCCTTCCTTTCCAGTTTAGACACAAGATCTCCTCCCACTATTACTCCACTGCCTGTGAGGGACAGACCCTCATCATCATCATCAAGAGTCTCCCCTGAATATGCGTATCTGTAAAATTGTGAAGAGATACCAAATTAGAGACTATTTTCAGAAAACACTACCAAATAAAGGACTAACTCAGCAGATCAAGGACTTCGTAGACGAACCAAAACTTTGCATGAGTGAGAGAATCACAACAGACAATATGAAAATGGAACAGACAGATTTCTAAGTTTCAATCCTTTTCTTTTGTGAAGTAAAAAGCAGTCACCACCAGCAACACAAGAGGGATATATATTACAGACCCATCAAAACTCATCGAAACTTAACCTTAAATAAGAGAAACAAGTTTTGCCTAATCCTAGAAGAGTTGGGAAGGTACATAAAAGATGCCGACGGTTCAGATATAATTACAGGCACATGAAATTCATCATTACATGTATTGATTTAATGACACCCCGCAACAAAGAAAGTGCAACAGAAGTTCCTGTTTCCATAACCATACAAAAACAGAGCCAACGGAAAAAAATGGATTATCTTTGTCCCTGCTTAGGGCAGGGACGTAGAGGTTTTACTCATTAGAACTTGGACAAGATAAGCAGATTGGTTTTCCTCACTTCACTTAACTTACTCAACTGTCGGAAAGGAGGAGATTCAGAAAGTGTACTCATGCAAATATTGTAGGATTTTATTCCAATTAGTTCCAATGGCCATCTATTCGTGCATCATTTTCAATTATAAGATACCGTTTTCTGTTTCAAATAATTAAGATATAAGTTTTGCCCCTTAAAGGACAGCATTTTACTTTCAATTAACATATTCAAACTAATTGGAAACAAGTAAAATGCTCATTCATTTTAATAGAACTTGTCAATTTAGGAGAGAAATATCAAAAGAACCACTAACATCTTTAAACTCACATAATAATACTCGTGCAAAACAAAATAAATTCAGCAAAAACTATTTATACAGATAAATATTAACAGCAAAAAATGATTCCAAACAAGTCCTATATTTCCATCCAACTTCACATATTGAAGGCAATGAATATTTGTTACCCTGGGCACTTTGTCTTTGCATACTCAATATAGATCTCTTATATTCACTGATAATGGACATTGCAGTATCATTTTCTTCTGTAAGCCAAAGACTTGATTAACAGCAACAGTCACATACTCACAGCTAGTCATGCTTTCCATTTATAAATGAATTCAATAGCCATCACTAACATGAAGCACATTTAGAAGTATGTCTTAATCCTCAATCCATTTGCAGTAATCTTCAGCCAGTAACAATAGAAGTAAGCTATACTAATTGCACTGACAAGAAAAGGAAGGGGACAAGGATTATTCACCTGGTTGGGTTATTCGAAGGAGCCCAGAGGATACATATCACCGTCAAAAGCAAGTACGCTAGTATGGTCCAGAAAGCAGGGATAATCCAGGCTCTTCGCCACAATTCACTCAATGGATCACTTGCATTAAAGTACAGCTGCATAAACAAATATATTCATTTCAGAGAGTAATCAAGAAAAGAAACTTATAATATTGAGGAAAGAGAAAGGGAATACCACCATAAAGAATACCTCATAGCCAATCCAAGCAACAGAGAGCAGAACTGAAGCTGCTAGAGAATTGGTAAACTTTCGGTATAGTTCAAGCTTGGCCACACTTCTACGAATCTGAGGTACATATGGGCAAAGAAGGAAGCCTTCAGATTCAATACAAGGATGTTTGTGTTTTCCTCCCACGTTGAACAAAACCAACACTCTCCAGCCAAAAGAGAGAAACAAAAACTTAAAACTGTTGAAATTATATAAAACTTCTCCTCGGGTTAAGAAGACTTAAAGAGAGTGATGAACTATGATGGAGTCAAAGATCAGTTCAATTGTTGAGATTCTCTATATCTCCAACATAAGTGCATTTGTAATCAACTATACATCAACCAGAGTTTAAAGACATCAGGTATCCACCAAACAATTCAAAAGAAAAAAGGAGTATGTTTATGATGAAAATGCAATTATCTTGTAGTTTGAGCAAAAAAGAGATTCAGAAAGCAGAGACTACAACAGTATATAACTGATCAACCATCTTGTATTTCTTATTAGTATTTTTGACCAATCTCTAACTAATAGAAAACAGAGAAAGAAAGTTTTCATCACCTGAAGCTTCTCTAAAGTTTTGGATAATGAGGAAAATATCCATACAATGAAGCAGGAATCTAATAAAGCAACGGGTAACACCAAAAAGATTCTCGCTTTTCCGGAGAAGTCGTTGATATTTCCCAAATGTTCAACCAGCTCCAAGGCTTCAGAAGCTAGAAAGTATACCACACCCAGAAGAAGTATCTTTGAGGTTATACCGCCCAGTGTGGGCCGTACAACACCATAACCCATTGAAACCACTAGAAGAAGTAAACGTGAGACGGTCTTCTTTATAGCACTGAAGGTAACAGCCCACATGGTAATTCCCATTGGCCTGCTACCTGTGGCATTAAAATTTGCATATTCAAAATACCAAAGAGCCATTTCACACATTCCAAGACCTATCACGGCAGTAATGTGATAGTGCAACTGTATTATATCCTTCCAGTGTTGTACGAAACGTAAAAACCACAAGAGACCAAGAATGAGGTACGCTAGAGACATCAAACCATAAAATGTCATTAGTGGTGCCATCTTCCCAGGTAGATAGCCTTCTGGGTTTCTCCAAACACTTCTACCACTAATTAATGTCCCCTGGAGTTCTGGATTGCAGAACATAAAATAGAGATAATACATTCCAGTCTTGTTGATCTCGACAGTCTGGAGTACCATATTAGCCTCTTTATTCTTTCCTTCAAAGGACGTCTGAATCCGCTTTGGCCACCCAGGGTTCTCAGAATCTTGATGGATTATAACCTCTCCTACCTTGCAGGATCCATCTTTGGCAAGAGCAGGGGTGCAACATATTGCCTCAGAATTAAGATAGGATCCTCCAATCATATTCCTGTCTTTGACCTCGACTATTATGGCTTCAACAATTCCAGTACTCTGCTGCATCTCATTTTGCTTATTTGCAGCCTCCTTTGTTCTTCTAAAGGTGATTGTCTCAAACCTGAAATCATTATGCAAAAAAGCAATGAGTCACTCAAATTATTCATCACATATATTGGACACTCTATTTCTAAAACACAACAGCCATCATAAAGACAATAGTGAATTCAGTTCAATCTATTAAAGATAGAGAAAGAACTAGGTCATGCGAGGACAAATATCAAAACATTTTATTTCTGGAAAACATCTTGAAACTTTCGGCTAATTAAACATATCCAAACTTCTACTCCATATGACTTATTTCAACTCAGAGTTGTCGTCAATCTTCGTCAATCTCTAACCATAAAAAGTCTCATCAAAACACTATCCTAATGCTGACCCTACAATTTGTAGAATTATTTTATGCCATCAACTTTTATATGCAACCAACAACAACGAAACACACACTGTAATCCCACAAGTGGGGTCTCGAGAGGATAGTGTGTATGCAGACCTTACCCCCACCTTGGTGTAAGGTAGAGAGGTTGTTTTCGATAGACCCTCCGCTCAAAGAAAAAACAAAGCAAGTTTGAGAAAAAAACTTAGCAAAGAAGCCAAGTTGAAAATACTAGAGAAAAGAAACAATAACGACAACAAAATAATAAGATACCGGCGCAAAGGAAACAACGGGTAATATAAAGAAATGCAAAATGGGATAATACTACGAGAATAATAATAATAATACTGATATGTAGAAGGACGAGTAGATAACGTGCTCCAAACTGCCACCATCTCTCTCTCTCTCTCTCACTCTCACTCTCACTCTCACTCTCAAGAACGTTAGACATCGCTCCTCGACTACCTACTAACCTTCTACCGTAATCC
Source organism: Nicotiana undulata (assembly GCA_005239495.1). Lineage (NCBI taxonomy): Eukaryota > Viridiplantae > Streptophyta > Magnoliopsida > Solanales > Solanaceae > Nicotiana > Nicotiana undulata. The sequence continues at coordinate 23,544 of ML290229.1, read as the reverse complement.
TTGACCTCCATACCCTCCTATCTAGGGTCATGTCCTCGGTAAGTTGAAGATGTGTCATGTCATGTCTTGTCTAATCATCTTACCCCAATACTGATGATTAATAGATGGAGAGAATTTTAGTAATGAAGTTACAATTGTAGGGGAAGCGGCGAGGATGAGGAAGTATGGGGGCGCAACCGTGTAATTAATAGAAGTTAATAAGTGAGTTCTTCTTTTTTTTAAATATAGCACATAAATAGATATAAACTGAAGTTTGCAAAGACCCATCGCAGCTTCCTCAATTGCCGAATAAAACACTCTTGTCCTGTATGGAAAATCTCCCACTTTACTGTAATCTAACATAAATGGTTGAGAAAACCTGCTGCAGTATGTAGTTACTTCTTCTGAAAAATGATCCATAAATTGATTTCAAGGTCAAATATTTTTTTAAGAAAATAATTTCCATGAAGAACATTTATCCCTAGCTTAACTAACGTAACTTTCGTGTTCCACACTTTGCATTCTTAATCTCTTTGAATGTCCAATGTGCTATGCAAACAATATGTACATATCAGTATATCACCCATATTTTCAATAACTTTTGCTGGCACACTAAAAAATCTGGTTGGACATACTTTTCCAGAATAAATTTATCTACCTAACTCATTCACTTTGTAAAATTGAAATTCACAAACCATCTCCTTATTTCGAATAACTTTTGCAATCCTCATTTCAAATCTAGTAGAATCTCAATTTTCTTCCTTGTAATTTTTCTAGCCAGCTTTGATTCAGGATCACACCTACATCTACAACTTGCAAAACAAAAATAAATTCTCAAAATTGACAAAAATAGCCAAATGTATAAACTGGAAAAACACAAAAATTGAGTACCTGATGAAAGACTTGCCATTAAGGGGTTTATTATTGGTGTCATCAGAAAGGGGAAGGGGAGAATCTGGCACCTTAGAAGCATAAAGACCTTCACTACCACCATGGAAGAAGAATGAATTAAAACGAGGAATAAAAGCTTCATTCTTGTACTCATGGATCGACCCTTTTACTCCCATTACCCAACTGCTCACAATTAACACTAGTCCTCCAATTATCAGATCACATTTATCCTTTCTATATCTCATCTTCTTCTGGTTCAGTAGATGTGTAATCGTCGTACGTTGAATGTACCAAAAAAAGGGGTTCTTTGAGAGTTAGCGTGAAAAGGGAGGATGAATGAAGAAGAAAGTGAGAGTTAACACTAGGTTAGGAGGGTGTTCTTAAAAGCCGGTCAAATGCACTTTTGGGGTTATTTGAGTGTTCCAATAGAAGACTATAAAAGCGCTTTTAAGTCAAATATTTTTAAGCTAAAATACCCAAAATAAGCAATAAGTTAAGGCCTCATTTGCTTTTTTTTTTATTTTTTTTATTTTTTTTTAAGATTAGGACTTTTCCATCTGAATACACATCTAGATATTAAGATGTGTATTAAGATTAAGACATCCGAATCTGAATACATATCTGAATATTAAGATGTGTATTAAGATCTAATAATTAAATGATCAAGACTGTTTGATTTTTAACATCTGAATATATAAAATTTATCTTTACTTGAAAATTAATAAACATAAATTCATATGAAATACTAATTAATCCAATATTCTATCAATAAAATATATAATTTTTAAAAATAAAATAGTTGGTGGTGGTGATGGCTAACGGTAGTGCTTGTGAATGCCGACTAAAGACGGTGGTTGGTGGTAGTTTTGGTTGATGGTGGTGGTTCATGATAGTAGCTAGTGGTGATTGGTAGTGCTGGCGATTATGATTGAGGATGGTGGTGGTGGGTAGTGATAGTTAATGATAGCGGGTGGTGGTAGTTGTGATTGAGGAAGATGGTAGTGGGTGGTGGTAGTTTATAATGATGGGTAGTGCCGGCTATGGGTGATGGTGACGTAGTAGTTAGTTGTGGTAGTTGAGATGGATGAGTGTTGGTTGTGGTTGAGAACGATGGTGGTGGGTGGTGGACTAGTGGTAGTCGATAATGGTGATAGCTATGATTGAGGATGGTGGTGGTGGTGGTTGAGTATGGCAGTGGGGGTGGTATGGTGATAGTTGATAATGGTAGGCGGTGGCGGCAGTTAATAATGAATATGGATGATAACATCTTGAAGTTAAGTCTCTGTTATACATCTTAATCATACAGACCTATTCAGACTCATTAAGTAGTTGTGAAGTAAACAAAACAAACACACTTAATGGTTAAGGTCTGAATAATTAAGATTCAGACTTTAAAAACAAACGGACTTAATGTCTAAGATCTAAATGATTAAGATTCAGACCTCCATTAAGTGCAAACAAATGAGGCTAGTGTTGTCCAACTTATTGCTTTTTGGCTTATAAACTCTTTATGTTTAACCAAATAATTTACTCTACTATCCCTTTCACTTTTTCTAAACCCCAAAACTACACTTCCCTAACTAATTAAAGTGTCAGTTCTCATCACCAATTTTAATTTTATCGTTTCACCAAAAATTAGTCAACTTTTCTAAAGTTTTAAGAGGGAAGCCAATGGTAGCTTTTTAAATAAATGTTTGATATGTTCTAATATTTTGTAAATATTATTCTTTAGCTTGCATGGTGTTTATTGACCTTGAAAAGCGTACGATAAAGTTCCGAGGGAGGTCCTGTGGAGGTGTTTGGAGGTTAGCAGCGTTCCGGTAGTGTACATTGTTGATACTCAACTTTTTCCTCGAAATTATTTTCAAACTTACATTTTTACCTTCAAAATAACTTTTCATAATGAATGGTATTTTATAATTTTTCATATTTTTATCAATTCATTTTTCTATTTATTTAGTATTTTATATTCAATAATTATTCATAAACTATATTATAAATAATTTCAAAATGTTTCCCAGCTCAATATATCATTTTTAATCCTATTAGGATTTAATTATTTCATAAATTAACCGATTAGGCATTATTTAGCTATAATTACATAAATTTTGCAACTATGGCCTAATTGTGCATTTATGCTATTTTAATTCCATAATTAGTCATTTTTTATATCTCTATATTAGCTAATTACCTTAAATTTTATTTACTTAGCATTAATTTCATTTTTATACAATTATTATCTATTTTATTAATTAANATGGCCACTTTTTAATTTCAATTGTAACCCAATTAAACCCAACCCACCAGATTAAAGTAACACAATTAACCCCATCCCAAGCCCAATTCCTACCCGGCCCAACCCCTTGATCAATCTGAACGGTTGATCAATTGTGATCAACGACCCAGATTACTTGCTACCATAATTAGATCCAAACTAACCCCCCGACCCCTCTCATTCTCACCAGTCTCTCATCTCTCTACTCTCTCTCTCTCTATCTCTAGTCTCTTCTAGAGACTTCTGTCTCCTCCCTGCTCCGATAAGTCTCTTCATCTTCTCCGGCGACCTTCTCCACCGGAGGCCTGAATTCCTCACCCTCTGCCTCATATGGTTCCCTTATGCCGGTGTTTGCCATCTCTAAGGTCTTCAAGAGACCTGGGCTAATCCACCCCCTGGGCCTGTGCTCACCATTATTCGTCCATCTCCGGCCACTCGAGTAAGATCTGCGACCTTTGAGGTTTGAACCCGTGACATTTGAGATTCTTCTTATCTTTCTGGGGTTTTCTTTGAAACCCTAATGTTTGAAACCTCCGATTCTTTTAGATCTATAATAGATCTATGCATATTACGAATTATTATGATGATTTCTTTAAAGATTTTCCATTTCCCCTAAGCGGTTCTTCATTTTCAACTAGGGTTCCTAAACCCTTTTTCAAAATGGTTTTCCTTGTTGATTTCTAACATTATCTCATGAATTTCATCGTATTTACCATTATTGAAACCTTTTCCTTTTAGTTTGATTAGTATGTGTGCTTGATTGTCACGAATAACTTGAATTTCTGGTGATTTTACTCTGTTTTCCTATTAGGGTTTATGACTCTTCATCTCTTTTGTGTGTATCATGTCTACTCTGCTGATTCATACTAGCATCTGTGTGAAACCCTAATTTTTAAACCTAAACCCTGAAAACTACTGGTTTTCCTGTGTGAAGAACCTCCTCATATCTGAACCGAGTCCAAAATGACCTCCCTGCTGATAATTGTGCCCTGATGGCAGCTCACTGGCTGAGGACTGAGCATATGACTGTGATGGCCTTGAAGACCCTCTCCTCGGGGTTGACCTCCCACCTGCAACTGAGCTCCCAGGGTTGCCCGCTGACCGAGCCCTACTACCACTCTCTCTCTTTCCCTCTTTATCTTCATCTTCCGAGCCTCTGTGGCCTGGGCGAATCCCACGATCTTCTGATAATTCATATCCGAATGCAAGGCAGTTGTAACAGCTTCATTAACAACCAAGGGACCAAGGCCCTGAACAAATCGTCGAACTCTGGCCTCCATTGTCGGCATCATGTGGGTGGCATATTTGGACAGGCGCACGAACTCCATATGGTACTCCCACACACTCATGTTTCCCTTCTTAAGGGCCTCAAACTCCGTAGTGCGGGCTGCCATTGTCTCAGCAGGCAAAAAGTGATCCATGAAAGCATCCACAAACTCAACCCACCTCGCTGGAGGGCTCCCCTCTCCACGGGAACTCTCCCACATCTCGAACCATGAATATGTTGCTACTTTTAGACGATAGGAAGCTAACTCCACTCCCCCTATCTCAGTAGCCCTCATAACCCGAAGAGTCCTGTACATCTCATCAATAAAATCCTGGGGGTCGGCCTCTGGATCAGTGCCTATGAACTCTAGAGGGGCTAACAGCAAAAACTGGTTGACTCTGGAACCTGAAGAATCCCCTTGCTCGCTAGAAGGCGCAGGGGCAACACTAGATCATTAGTCCTGGGAGGCCACTAACTGGTTCAACATCTGAATAGCTCCTTTGAGGTACCCATAAGAAACACCGGGATCGGAAGCTGGGACTGACGAAGGATCAGGAACATCAGCGGGCGGGATTTCAGCACCCTCCGCTGGAGCAGGAATAGGGACAGTCTGACCTGGAGTGCAGGAGTTAGGCAGATTCAAGGTCAGGGAATCATTCTCACCCGCACCATCAGATAAGGAGTTTACGGCCATACTTGGGGTGGCATTGGCCTCTAGGCCGAGTCGAGCTGCCATGTACTGAAATTAGGACAATGCACGAGTTAGATAAAGACATTCTCAGTTTCTACTTCATCGCACGATGCAGAGTAACAATGAAAGGGTATTTTCCTAAATGTCCATGCAGCCCCCTAATTATCAATGTGGCTGACAACACACCGATAAGAAGGGCCCTACTAGACACGGCTCCGAGACATCCTAGGACACTTTAAAAACCTTAGGCTCTAATACCAAGTTTGTCACGCCCTAAAACCGAGGAACGAGACCGGCGCCCAACCAGGTGAACCCGGTCAAGCGGACCTGGATTGCCTTCTCTACCCAACGCGTTCCCCCGTATATACATTGCACAATATTTCATATGAAACGGAGACTTATGATTTAAGCCTGGATTTACAAACTTAAGTTCATTTCTCTTTTAGCATATCAACTATTAATACCCAAAAGCATACACAATACCTACAAAATCTCTCAATACGGACCACGAATCCGAGTACGTACAATTACTACCCAAAATACAAATATACACCCACATCATGTCTACGGAGCCTCTACGAATATTAGGAGTTTATATAATACTTGCCGGCAAAAGGGTCCCGGCTATACCTTACAATACATAATATACTCAAAAGAGATGGCATGAACTACACACGGCCCTGAGAGGAGGTGGGACTCACCAGTACAGCTAAAAGGATGAGGAGGAGGCACCACTATCGTCGAGTTGAGCTCTCTGCTATGGACCCACCTACATCCATATAAAAGATGTAGCGCCCCCGGCAAAAGGAACGTTAGTACTGTGGAATAGTACAAGTATGTATAAACAAACTTTACTCAAAGTAAAATCAAGTAATGCACAGATAGAGAGCAGTCAAAAGAACCAACACATAGTGAACAGTGATACGGAAACAAACAAAATTTAGAGTCTCACGGGATCTTATTTCAACACAATCACATTCCGCCCGTATTACTTCTCAACAATTGACCCTTATTACATTATGTTTCAGCGTGCAACCCGATCCCACCGGACAATCACATTTCAGCTTTATTACATTCTGTTGCGGCATGCAACCCGATCCCACCAGACAATTTACATTTCACCCTTGTTAGCTCTCCTCCCTTATTACTTCGTGTTGCGGCGTGCAACCCGATCCCACCATACCATCACAGTTCATAACTTCAATAACAACCCACGATTCAATCATAGGGCTTCACATCACCAAGAGTGCAAGTTCATAACAACCAATCAATCACGGGTTCACTATATCCTTTATCAACCATTAATTCAACCACATTTAATAACAACAACAATCAACATTTCAATCACAAGAATCTTCATCATCAAGAATACGAATTTATTACAACCAATAACCATGTGTAATCAAGACACAACAATACTTGCCAAACAATGAGTCATATACGGTGTTGCCAAAGTCGTTTAGTTCAATCAAATCAATTCGCCACTCCTTCTCATCACTTGCTACACAGCCCTTAGCACGTGGATGCATTCACACATTTGGGTTCCTCACCACTCTTTTATACCAACGTATTTAAAGCAATTGACGTACCTTACACATCTTAGAATAATTATAAAGAAATCATCTTTCACCATTTCAATTAACATGGTAATCGACTAAGAGAATCAGAGAATGAAATCTTATACCTCAATACTTCATAACAATCAATACACATATACTAGGCAAGAAATTCATACCAAATGTTCGGACACCAACAAGGTGACTCTACGATGATTAAAGTTAGCCATACATACCTCGAGTCGGATTTCCCCCTTTTAATTCCTATCACAATTCACCGGCCGTCTAGCACCGTCAATCTATTCCACAATGTGACATATTTCACTTAGAATTAGGAAACTTGAATTCAATTTAGCATTTTATCAAACACTATGTGACCCCTTAGATACTAACCCCCTTTTTTTTGTGCATAATTACCCAAGTTTGTTTCCCTCATTACTAGATTACGGAGTCATATTCACATGCATGCAAGGTCTCACATTTCAATTTTCATAACCAACCCATGTGTGTTTTATCCTTTAATTAAAATCTGAGAAATTGGGGAATTAGAGTGAAGACTTACCTCTTGAGTGGAGAAGATGACGGGTTACTTGATAAAAATCCGGGCTTGAGTGATTTTGAAAAATCAAATTGGAGGGTGTTGAAACCTTTTCTCTTAAGAACTCCCTTCTTCTCTCTCTATTTTGGTTCATAAAATCGTTAAAATGAGGGGAAAGGGTGTTTTATTAAACAGGGGTCGGGTTTAAAATTTAGAAAAAAATAGGAGCCCCGGCACAGGAATGCGGTCAGGAATGCGATCGCATTCTTTGCTATGCGGTCCACATTGCTATCGTAGAGTTGGCCTTCAAGTGGGACAAAATGGGAACCACACTGCCCAGGTATGCGACCATTATGCGGTCCGCATAACCCCCTCGCAAAAATCATGGGGCAAGAATGCGAAAACTATGCGGTCCGCATAACCAAAATGTGATCGCATTCTGGGCGGCATAGTTGTCCTCAATTTGGAAGTGGACTGTCCAGGTACGCGACCATTATGTGGTCCTCATACCTATTATGCGATCGCATAATGCGTCGCATAACGCGCAATTTCTGGAAAATTTAATCTTTCAAGTTCCGGGGTACTTTTTACTCAAAATAAGTCCGTTTTAAGAATTTCTATAGTTACAACAACACGGGGACCTATTCGGGCATTATTTTAGACATGAAATTTTACGGGCCTTTACATGTGCATTCTGAGGGCTCGTGAAATTTTACTCTATGCGATCGCACCTGTGTGTACGTGATCGCACTGAGTGTATGCCTGGGCAGATTTTAAAAAACCCCAAATCGAGGGTTTAAGCCATAATCCATATTTTGGACTTGGGAGCTCGGGAAATTGAGATTTTTGAAGAGATTTTCACCTGGGCGATTTGGGTAAGTAATTCCTACTCGGTTTAGACTAATTTCCATGAATCTACACTTAAATCAATCCTTTAATTTCGAATTTATGGTGGAAAATTGGGGAAAATTTGGATAAACTTCTTAGGCCAAGTTTTTTTAGGTTTGATCGAGATTTTGGTATCCGATTCAAGTAATTCTTGTATGGTTAGACTCGTGAGTGAATGGGTGTCCGGAATTTGTAACTTTTACCCGATTCCGAGACATGGACCCGGAGGACGTTTTGGGCGATTTTCCTAAATTCGCGTATTAGTTTCAAATTTATTAGTTTGATCGATTTCTTCAAGTTATATTTACATTATGCAATTGAATTTACTAGACTTGGTCCATTCGGAGTCGGGTACTCGTGGAAAGAACGTTATCGCAGGTTGAGTTGAGTAGTCGAGGTAAGTGGCTTGCCTAACTCCGTGTTGGGGACTTTTCCTTAGGTTATTATGATATAATTGTTGTGTGGGAGCCATGTACGTGAGGTGATGAGTACGTACACGGGCCATTTCTGCAAAAAACCTACTTTTTCTTCAGAACTTATATTGTGTCTTGTACTTCTATTACATCATATCTACGTGTTTAATTGTTCATCTTATATTAGGGAGGCATGCCTATTGTTTTCATATTAAACTGCCTAATTGACACTCTATGAGCCATGTTTAGTTATTTCTCCCTGCGTTTCCTACCAGCGTCTTGATGTACTGTTAGAATTGATGTTTACTTGGCCTTTACTTCACGTTGTGGAACTACGTATGTATTCTGGGATATCCCCCATGTATTGCATCTTTAAATTGGGGACTACGGACATATTCTGGGAGATCGACTGCATATTTATATTGGGGACTACGGACGTATTCTGGGAGATCCCCCCACCCCTGTACTGCATCTTTATATTTGGAACTACGAGACGGTATCCAGGGACATTCCACCATGTGATACGTTGTGCTGAGCCGATGGCTCTATGCTGCTGTCTTATTTCGGATTATTCAGCTTAACTGTTTACTTTAGAATTTATTCCTTTTCCGTATTATTTAAACTGTTTATTTATAAATCCAGTAGAGCATTAACCAGACCTCGTCACTACTTGACTAGGGTTACGCTTGGCACTTACTAGGTACCGAATGTGGTGTACTCATGCCCTTTCCTGCACATGTTTTTCGTGTGCAGATCCAGGTTCCAGTTCTCAGTTTCGTGGCTAGTGGTCGTCGTAACCTCTTTGAGGAGACCGTAAGGTAATTCTGCCGCGTCCGCAGAATCCTCTGAGTCACCTTCCATTCCAGTTTAGATAGAGACTTTTATGTATTTCTTTCTTATTGTATAGAGTTATTTTGGTATAGAGCTTGTGACTTAAAAGTGACATTCCAGGTTTTGGGAATTTTTGCATGTACATGCCGAGGCGATGTTCTACTTAGTATATTTACTTTACCCTGTCTTTACTTATTATATTGTTTAATATCTTCCGCAAATTTAGGCTTACCTAGTCGTAGAGACTAGGTGCCGTCACGATACCTTTAGAGGGTAAATCGGGTGGTGACAAGTTGGTATCAGAGCTTCCAGGTTCATAGGAGTCACAAGTCACAAGCCGGTTAATTAGAGTCTTGCGAATCGATGCGGAGACGTCCATATCTATTCTACTCTTGCTCACAGATGGTGAGGACTCATACCGGACGGTCCGATTATTAGGCACCCAAGCCCCCAGCCAGAGCCGCCAGAGGCAGGGGCAAAGGTAGAGGATGAGCACGCGGTGCAGCCCGAGCACTGGCGAGAGCAGTGACAGAGGATCCCCCAGCAGCTACAGTTGGAGGGGCACAAGAGGTCCCTACTACTACTCCATCCCTCCAGGAGACTTTGGCTCAGTTCATGAGCGTTTTCAGCACTCTGACTCAGGCGGGACTACTCTTGATAGCTCCTGCCACATCTTAGGCCGGGGGAGGGGCACAGACTCCCGCAGCCCGTACTCCTGAGCAGAAGGTCCATGTTGGGCACGTCCCAAAGTATATCCATATGCCCCCAGCAGCTCCAGCTCAGCATGATGCTAGGATAGTTGCTTCTGAGGCAGAGCAACTCAGACTTGAGAGGTACAAGAAGTACCACCCACCTATTTTCAGCGGACTAGCTTCAGATGGCGCTCTGGGTTTTCTTAAGGAGTGTCATTGTATTCTCCGCACTATGGTCATTGTGGAGACGAGTGGGGTTTCTTTCACCGCTTTCCAGCTGAGGGGAGCGGCTTACTAGTGGTGGCGTGCCTATGATCTAAGTAGTACGGATAAGGCAGCTTCACTCACTTGGGCTCAGTTCTCAGAGATGTTTTTGCTTGAGTTTGTTCCTCAGAGCCTCAAGGATGCTTGGCGTGCGGAGTTTGAGCAGTTACGCTAGGGTGCTATGATTGTATCGAAGTATGCAAGCCGTTTCAGTGACTTGGCTCGTCATGCACCGGCCTTGGTTGGCACGATTAGAGAGAGGGTCCGACGCTTCATTGAGGGACTCCACCCCGATATTCGAACCAGTATGGCCAAAGAGTTAGATACGGATATCACTTACCAGCGGGCAGTAAGTATTGCCCGGAGGATTGAGAGCATGTTGGCTCGGGACAGAGAGGAGAGGGAGGCCAAAAGGTCTCGAGAGACTGGCCAGTACTCAGGAGTTCATGCACTAGCAACACGTTATGGTAGGGGTTTTGTAAGTCGCCCTGTTCATTCAGCTCTTCCAGCAACTAGTGGTATTCTAGCTTCTCCAAGACCTCAGGAGTCCAGCAGGCCAGTTCAGTTTATGTTTCATTGATCTTTACCCTATGTTGTTCGTCTTTGATTCTTCTTGCCTCCCTGACTCACATGATCCCTAATTTCATACACTAGGGTTTCGGGTGTTATTTCATGTTGATTCTCTCAATTAATATTATGCTTGCTCGAGTCCTTGATTCTGTGCTATTTGTCACTCAATTATTGCCTAACTTACTGCTTGCTTATAATGTGGTTATTCCTGTTATACATAAGAATCTCTATTCACTGGTTGTTTGAATCCCTGATTCACTATGATTCGAAAGCCCTGTTGATCTCTCATGAGATATTCTTCTGATTTCCAACCTCTAGCCTATTTTTCTTACCTTGATTTGTTATTGTGATTGATATTGCTTCCTTAATTAATATTGTTCCGAACCTAGTCTCAATTGCTTGCTTGATTTGGTCTGAGATTGTCTTCCTATATGTCCTGTGCATGGTAACTTTCCTTAATTATGCTTACCTACTAGCCGTTTGAGTTCAACCTTCAATTAAGGGATACTTAATTGCTTGTTATGAACACTGTTTTACATTCTTTCCTTATTTGTCACTCACCGTTTGAATAATTCCCTTAATTCTAGGGATACTTACAGTTAATTGATTCTCTGAGTTCCATAATTACTAAGCAGACTGATTTCTATACCTTATTCTCTTTCACCTAGTTCCAACTATATATATACTCTGTCCATGCATTGATCAGACACAAACACATACTCTGTTATATTCTCTCTTGCTCACATATACCTTCTATTGCTTCTATTGATTGTCTGATGTTACTAGTCGGCTGAAAGCCAAGACTAGTCGTATTGTTTGCTTATTCTCTACTCTGTGTTTGCTCTCTTCCATACTGGTATGTCCTGATTTCAATTTTTAGTTCCTAAAACAATATGGTCCTTTATTTACTTTAATTCATCCTGTTTCTAGTATGTTTTTATTTATGGTTTTGTTGTTCAACTTGCAACTAATATGTCTACCTTACTCCTTTATCTGTATGCTTCTGAATATGTCCCCTCCCTTAGAATCAGCATGTTCATGAAATGTTATCCCCTTTTTCTATAGTATGTCTTACTGCAACCCTGCTCCCTGGTATGCTTAAATAGTTTAGTATGAACTTTGACAAGGCAACTTGTCCCTTAAGTTACCTGATTCTGTGTTAATTCTGCAGTTCCTTAACCCCTTTAGCATATGGCTGATTCTGTACTTAAGTGCTCCTGCAACTATATGTTTACCTATGTACCTTATGTGTCCCCAACCCCTATTATCCTTGTTTGTGGTTACTGAACCTGCCTTGGTTCTGTGTCCTTTGGCTGTGTATGAACCTTTTTTTGGGGTGTTGTTTTTGGATTGTTTCTTATTACTCTAATCTCTTTTCCAAAAGCTGTTTTACTAAACAAACTCTCTTAGTTACAAAAATCTTTCCAACTAAGGCTCTTTCAATACTGTTTTTGTCAAACCTTTTCAAACTCATCTCCTGCACTTCACTTTATTCCTAGACCCTTAAGTTCTACCCCCTCAGTGTGAGCACTGCTTTGGGAACCCCCTGAGTTCCCTCTGAACTCTGACACACTGAGGTTGGTGCTTCCACACTGCACATTTTTAATTCCTCGTTACCAAGTTTGGGTGTGAGCATTGCCCGGGAGCTCTTGAGGTCCTTAGGGAACTTTGACACACCTGGACTGTGAAAAGGCTATGAAACACCATGTGGCATGAGGTTTGGAGGACTTGGGCCTATTGAAGGCTCCCTATAGAATAACTTCTTATTTTCTACTTTGTCTATATAATTCATAATTCCTGGCTTGTAATAATTTGTAAACAACTTATGGGGGTTGGATAGTGAAAAATGGAAGGGATAACTATGCATGCTTAGCTATTAAAAGGGTAAAAACCATGCCTAGGTTTTATTTCCTATCTGCGCAATAGAGATCCTGTGTAGGTTCATATGTTCATGCATTAGAGATCCTGCTTCTTAGGTTTCTGCTGTTTTAGCATACTTACTTTGTTTAATAAATCTTGCTAATAAATGATGTTCTTTTCTATCGCTGCCATGTACACCTAGAGATCATGCATTAGGCCTAACAAACTAATAAACAAGTTATGCTGCATTTCCTGAAATTGCAATGCAATAGTGACACTTAGAGATCCTGTTTAGGTTAAATAACAGTAACCAACGTGGCATATCCGCATATACTGGAGCATGCTTAAACAGTTAGAAAATCCTGCTTAGGTTCTGCATATACCTCATTCTGTATTTCTGTGCACTAGAGATCATGTCCTTAGGATTGCATTCATATCCGCTTAGGTATCTCTAGTCCAATTACTGATAAAAAACGGTTTCATCCAGTTTTGACAACAGCTAGTAATAACCCTGAATTCTGAACACTTAGAACAACGTGTTAATAATACAATACAAGCAGTTTTCTTTAAGTAATTCTAATATTGGCACATTGTTTTACACCTAGGCAAGCCTTAGGTGATAAATTTGTTAAAACTGGAAATCTGCTTCCTTGTGTAGACTGCCTAACATTCGACAGGTTTTGAAATCAGTAGGCAAAACTGATTAGGTTTTTTTTTCCTGAATTACAAATCTGCTTCTCTGTTATGTTTTAAAATCACCTAGACACCATGTCTTAGGATTCCAATCAATATTGCCCTTATATGTGTTTGAGTTGTGCTAATTATGTGCATAACCTGTGGAGGTAAATTTGAGCCTCTTGTATGCTCCTATGTGTTTCTCATTTGCTGCAGTCCTAAGTGTTTTTACCTATCGCTTTAGAATTTTACCTTTAAACCTGAGGGTCCGTCTAGTACCTCCCTTTAGGATAGTAGTCCTAAACCTCCTCCAGGACTGATAGGATGGGGCGGGTAATAGCCCATAATAGAGGTCGTGACCAACACGCGCTTTAATTATCTTCACGGGTGGGGAAGGGTAGAATATGGATATGATGACCGATGCACTAATACCACGTGTAACCCCTCTTTGAGGAGTGTCTATCGGGTATTGCATTGATGTGATCCATATTATTTCAAACCTAGGATACCATTCCTTTAAATGTTAGATTATAACTCTTTTCAAACTTAGCCGTCCTATAATTATTTTCCAAACACTTGCTTGCTTAATATTTAAATCCGCTCTTACTTGAGCCCCCTTACTTGTTATTTGCTAATTGTACAAATTCATGAAAACTATTTGGCCGGGAACCACACTTGTGGATCCTGAGGGGTGCCTAACACCTTGCCCTTAGGATAATTTCAAGCCCTTACCCAATCTCTGGTTAGTAACGTAGTTGTAATTGAACCCCCTTTGGTGCCCTAACACACCGTTAAAATCGTTAGGTGGCGACTCTCCAAAACTTGCAAACCCCCTTTCCCAAAAGGAAAGAGTTGCCTCAACCCGAATGTCCTGCACCCGACCTCTCCGCGAGGGGAAAAAGGGGGGCGTGACAGCATGGAGACTTTGCTGGGGATTATAAGCTTTTACCATTTCAAATCGTTTCATGAATTTGTGCCTTTATTTGTTTAATACTTGCACCCTTCCTGCTACGTGAAATTAATTGTTTATTTCTTTCAAGTATTTATTCCACAAGAACGAAACTGACGTGCCTCTTTGTTTTCCTCTGTAACTGCTTTAAATCATAACTGTTGTATTTACCGCTTTCCTTAACGTGCAAATATATGACAATCTGTTTTCATGCTTATTATTGCATAATCATGCTCAACATCCATACTCCACTCGTGCCAAACAAAATACTATAGCAACGCTTGATGAGTGGTTGCGCTCTTCCTATATTATTACCCCCTAAATTCGGAAAGGCTTATTTGCGGTAAAACTAGTCGATCAACGGTGCAGTCGACGGTTCCGCGCCTTCCCCCTTGAGTTGTCCGCTCAAGGGTACCAGTCTAAAACCCCATATAAACCTTACTCTATTGTATTGATTGCATGCATCATAGTCAAACCTAGTCAAGCTAAAGTGTCGGCCGCACGATAGCTTTTAAGACAACCTTATCCAAAAGTCCACCGGGTTTCCCAAAACCCAAACGGACGTCATCACGTTCTGTGCATTTATTTGGAGAACTAAATGCTTCCTGCTAATTATTGATGTTAATTAGTCGAGTCTGGTGGGGTAAGGGCCTAACCTTATTTGCTTTGCAGAAATATGAGGCACGAAGTCCCCAGATTCAGCATGGTCTCCAATATTCACCCAAGACTGTTGAGTTGGTGGGAATATCTACATTCTAGCGACAAAACGCTCGTCAAGAACATCTAGCCAGAGCATACCTACTGCTAGGACTTCGCGAGCTGGGGAAGCTGTTCGAGGGAAGCAAGAATGCCGAGTCTGGGAAAGGTCCTTCTGGGACCAAGTAGATAGGAATGTCTTTCTTTTACTTTTTCAATGTAATAAGGCCAATGGCCATTAGTGACCTTTACTTCCTGTTTATTTAGTGTCGTTTTGAGATTTGTCTATTTTCTTATCAATAAAATGAGGCATTTAGCATCTTAAGTTCTCCAAATCAACTTGTCGCTTGGCCTACCTCGAGCACAAAGAGGTTCCCCAAATTAGGACACGCTTTACATTCTGGCACTATGTGTTTAAATACTGCAATATTTTTTCATAATCCTCACTGACTTGGCTACTTTTTTGTTTTTGTTTCTTTTCTTTATTATTCCCCTCCCCAAAGGTTAGTTCGTGCATTCTGTCATCATCAGCCTATCGCACAAGATCCAAGGGCCCTCCACCTACTCCTCCTCCTAGTCCTCCTAAAGGCAGAAACAAAGGCAAGAGTAAGATGGCAGAATCCAGCAGTATCAGGAAGGAAAATATGGTTGAACAAATAGAGGTCGCTGATGGCCAGGGTATTCAGGTCTTGAACGAAAACATGTCGCCACTTGAACAGAAAATGCTGAAGTTCCAAGAAGAACTCGACCAGGTCTGGAATCTGGCCAACCTGTCATTTTCCCTCAATATCCCAGATGTCAATGTCCCAAACACTCAAAACCATACACCTCCACAAAATATCCCAAGACAACAGAATCATCCCGCACTTCACCATCACGCCACTTCGTCAAAGAACCAAACTCTCCCGGCACAGTGCAATGCTTGCCACACTTCAAACAACACTCCATTACTTATCCCAGAACCTCGGAACCCCACAAGGACCATTTTCACAATCCCATCTATGTGGAAAGCATGACACATTCCACTCCACCTATCCCATACCCATCCGAGTCTGATGAAAAGGACCTGCTCATCAAGAATCTGGTTGAGGAACTAAGGAAGCTGACCAGCCGAGTTCAGGGTGTTGAAGGAATCAATGGAATCTAAGGGTTGAATTATGAAGACCTCTGTATACAACCTGATGTCGAACTGCCCGAGGGGTACAAACCTCCAAAGTTTGAAATGTTTGACGGTACTGGTGATTCGAGAATCCATCTGAGGACCTATTGTGACAAGTTGGTTGGCGTTGGGAAGGATGAAAGAATCTGCGTGAAGCTGTTCATGAGGAGTTTGAAGGGAGACGCATTGTCTTGGTACATCAGCCAAGACCCCAAGAAATGGTCAAACTAGGTAAGTATGACAACTGACTTTATGGACAGTAGGGTTGTAATCTGGGCCGGGCCCGGGCCAAACGGGTTTGGGCTTGGGTTAGGCGGTCCCGGGATAAACGGTCCCGGGCCAAACGGGCCAAAAAGGTGGAACCGGCCCACATGGTCTCGGGCTAAGTGAGCCGGGCCCACGGGCCTAAACGGGTCCGGGCTATTTTTTTTTATTTTTTTTATGTAAGGCAATTTCTTGTAAATCTTGTGACATAAATCTTGTAATTCATATTTAAACACAAAAAATAGTAAAGAGATATTCAAACTTGCACTAACATTGCATAATAAATTAATAATACTTTAAATTAATTTAACAAACTACAACATTAAGCATAATACGTCTAATAAATTTAAAATAACACAAATTGTTTGAAATAAACTTAAAATCTTAAATACGAATCTATAGAGAACGCGCTAGACAACTATTTATTATATGCCTCCTTAAAGAGCCCGTGCTCGCCAACTTTGGACGCCAAGTGTAGACTCGACCACAGTGCTTGCACTTTACTATGTAAAACTCTTCATTTTCTTCTGCCACATTATAGTGTTCCCGAACAAATGGGCTAACTCTAGAATCACCGGGCATGATTTAACTTGAGTTGAGAATTTGAGTAGAGAGAGATTGATGATTTTGTGAGTAAAAATGAAAGAATGAGGGGGTATTTATAGTTGAGAATAGAGACAAAATGTAATTATAAAAAGTTTGGGGGCCAAATGGCTATTTTTTTATAAATGCCAAACTGCTAGTTTTTGAAATTATAGTCGTTGGCTATTTAATTTTTTTTATGTATTTACATTATATTATCTAAGGCAATTTATTGTAAATTATATTATACAATTATGACTTATGTCTTGTAATTCAAGTTTAAACACAAAAAACATATTAAAGAGATATTCAAACTTGCACTTATTGTAAATTATATTATATAAGTGTGATTCTAGAGTTACAACTTTTTTTATGTAATTATATTATATTATCTAAGATAATTTATTGTAAATTATATTATATAATTATGACTTATGTATTGTAATTCAAGTGTAAACACAAATATTCAAGGAAATGCCTTATAATTTTTTATTAATACGGTATTTAAAAAAATGACAATATCTTTCTTAGTCTTCCTCCCCTCAATGGAATGAGAACAACTAAGGTACTAATACCACCATTAAAAGAGAAAAAAACTAATCAAGATGTGCCAAAATACAAGTTACATATTAATCTACATAGTATCTCTAACAAATTTCATAAATCCTTCAAGGTTGGGAGGAATTTCCGTTGGTGGTGGCGGAACAGAAGCTTGTTCATCACTGCTTCCGGGCGAAGCAGCATCCTCCGCAAGTTCCGCTAGCATTTCTTCATAAGCTTCGTCTATATCCGGTTGTGATTCAGCAAGTCCAATATTTCTTCTTTACGAACGGATCCAATCTCTGAAGAGTACTGATTTTTCCAAGCTCTCCCTCATAGACGCTCTATGATCACGGATTTGAAGTCTCGCTTGACTGAAAGCGCTCTGATGCCACTGTTGAAGCTTGAATACTTAAAATATCTCAAGCCATCCTTGAAAAAACCGGATAGTGTTTTTCTTTGTCCTTCCACCATTCCAAAACATTGAAGGTGACGTCTGGATTCTCTGATTCAAGTCCCTGCGACAAATAAACTTGAAGCTCATTTAGTTGTGAACTATCACCAATATTATCACCTTGAGAACCCCTGAACCCCGTCCAAGAACTAAGTGCTTTTAGCCCCGCAGATCTTTTAGGAACCTGCGAGCTAGACGAGGTAGGAGTTGGAACATTTGGTCTAGCATGATCTAATGCTACTTGATAAGCATTATAAATTGTTTGAGCATTTATTTTAATTGAGGCTTTTTCATCTTTAAGTGTAGCATATTCCTCAGGTGAAAGTGGTAAAGCATTATAAATTTGACTATACCAATAGTGAGGACCTCCTAATTTCATGGTAGGATTTAACATGGATGCAATACCATAAAGAGGGGGGAAAGGGAAAAAATATTTTTTAAACTTATCTTTCATATAATTAATAGCATGTTGGTAAACTACCGCACCCTCTGAAAATTGAGTAAATAATTCTGCAAGTGCTGAAATATAAACATAAACAGTTAGAAATAGTAGCATAATATTATCCAGATAATTCATTTGTAGCAACATGAAAATGTTCTAAAAAATCTAGAAGCAATAAACTTACATGTGTGACTTGAAGTAATTATTCTATAAGCAATCATGCGCTTTTGCATTATCCATTCATCATCAATCCAATGAGCGGTAATAGTAAGATAATCACAGTCATTACCACTCTTACCAATATCAGTAGTAATAGAAACACAATTACTAACATGAGTAAATAAATAACGTAAATATTGTTCATATTCATGTTTGTATTTATAAATATCAGCCTTTACGATTGTGCGAGGCCATCCTTTATAAGTAGGATTAAAAATTCTTCTAATATAATGGACAAAGTGAGGGTTAGAGGGAAAACCATATGGTAAGCACATAACAGTAACCATTTTTGTCAATTCTTCACGATCTTTATTTGGATTGTAACGACCCGACCGGTCATTTTGAAATTCAGCGCGTCGTTCAGCATTTGGGAGTCATGAACAACTTCATTTCGGGTATTGTGACTTGTGTGTATGGTCAGAGTTGAAATTCAGGAGGTTCGGAGTTAAATTGAAAGGAAAATTCTCATTTCAAAAGCCTTAAGTTAAAGAAATTGAGTAAGACTGGAATTTTGAGTAAATGACCTTGGAATCAGGATTCGAAGGTTCCATCAAGTTCGTATGGTTATTTCAGACTTGGGCGTATGTCCGGATCGGGATTTGGATAACCCGAGAGCGTTTCGGTGTATATTGTGGAAGTTAGCATTTTTGAAGAAATTTCCTAAGTTTGGCTTGAAGCGCATTTCAATGATATTGATGTCCGTTTGGGATTCCGAGTCTGGGAATAGCTCCGTATGGTGATTCTGGAGTTGGGAGCGCGATCGGAAGTGAATTCGTATGTGCGGAGGTCATTTTGAAGTCATTTGGCTAAAGATAGAAATTTGAAGGTTTTTGAGAAGTTTGACCTTTTGATATCGGGGTCGGATTCCAATTCCGAAAGTTGTATCAGGTCCGTAATGTTGAATATGACTTGTGTGAAAAATTTGGGGTCAATCGGACGTCATTTGATATGTTTCGGCATCGGATGTAGAAGTTTGAAATTTCAAAGTTCATAAAGTTTGAATTTTTGTGTGATTCGAGATTTTGGCGTTGTTTGATGTGATTTGAGGCCTCGATCAAGTTTGTATCATGTTTTGGGACATGTTGGTATAATTGGTTAAGGTCCTGAGGGCCTCGGGTGAATTTCGAAAGGTTAACGGAATGAATTTCGGACAAAAAAAGGAAGGAAAAATTGCAGAAAATTTCTGCTGCATTTTGTTTACAGCAAATTGTGCGTCGAAGAGCTAACTTTGGAAGCGTATATATAATAATCAATAAGGAATATGAAAATTTGCAAAACTTGAAAGTTATAGATCTTGAAGTCTAGTTTTCAGAACATTAAACCATTTGTCATTTGGAGTTTTGCGCAAAATGTTATGACCGATTGAAGATGGCTCGTGGGGCAGATTCGCTAGAATTTTCTGATGCATGGAGCCGACTTTAGAAGCTCGTATCTCGGGATATATAAAGCGTTATATGGTGTAAAACCTATCAAATTAAATATCTTCGAGTCTAGTTTCTAAAATTCAAACTGTTTGTTATTTGGATATTTCTACAAGAAGTTATGGGTGGTTTAACAGAAGGTGTTTAACAAGGGAATTTTACTATGATGTACAACTTGTACAGCACAAGTGCAAGGTACAACTCGATGAAGCAGGGGCAGATCCTTTAAACACGAATTTTGGTCATTTCTTTTATTTGGCTTGGATGATTTTGGAGAGCATTTCAAGGGGGGTTTCATCAAGCATCAAAGGTAAGTTGTTTCTACTTATTTCCAAGTTAAATACAAGATTTATTACATAGATTTGATATGAGAAATTGGGAAAAATGTGGGGAAATTGCAAGGAAACCTAGAATTGATAAAATTTGATTTTAGCCATAAATTTGAGCATGAAAATTGTAACAAATTGTATATTTGAGTTAGTAAAGTTATGGGTAGAATTTATCTTCGAGAAATTTCAGAATCCGGGCACGTGGGCCCGAGGGCATTTTGGTCAATTCCTTGAGCGGAGTTGGGAAACTATATAATCTGAATTTTTAACAAATATTAGAGTATACTTTCATTGAATTATCGTTATTTGGATACTTTGGGGGCGTTGCGCATCCATTGGAGTCGTCGTAGAGGCTTGGAAGCCGGGTATGGATCTTCGGAGCGAGGTGAGTCTCCTTTCTAACCTTGTAAGAGGGAATTGTCCCCATAGGTGTTCTATGTGTTGTATGTTTGTGTTTGGGGGCTACGTGCGTACCACGTGACGAGAGTCCGTACGTAGCGACTACTATTGTCACGTCCGGGTAGCGTAGGACCACAGCATGCCATGTATTCTGCCTTAAATGAACTATATGCTTAGATTCATGCTTTTATATATGTTATTGTTTACCTGAGCTTTTATTTACTTAAATAATTGGAAAGGATTATGGTGAAATGAACTTTACATTCTGTGTGCGCATGTTGTCACTTCGTAATTTACATCCCGCGAGCGATATGTAATTTCCTTCACTCTTATGGGAGCGGGCCATACGCCATGCCGTATTTATAGTGAACTCTTGGTACGGGCCGGTCGATCCCCGGCAGTGCACCAGATTTTAATTAAGAATGCACTTTTGGTACGGGTCGGTCGATCCCCGGCAGTGCGTAGGCAGGATTATCATTAAGCATGCACTCTTGGTACGGGCCGGTCGATCCCCGGTAGTGCATAGCTATTCTTCCTCATGACCTGATTACATTGATAGACGCACTCTTGGTACGGGCCGGTCGATCCCCAGCAGTACGTAGACAGGATTATTGTTAACATGCACTCTTGGTACGGATCGGTCGATCCCCGACAGTGCATAGCTATTCTTCCTCATGACTCCGACCGGTTGTCTTATTCCTGTGTGCGCATGATTATTTGGCACTGTTTCATGGTTATATACTTGTATTGGATATTTGGGGAAAAGAAAGTGGCCATTGTTATCCTTCCAGTATTTACTTGGATTTCTGTGCTTTATATATAATTGCTACCCATTATCTTACATGTCTTCCGCTTTTATTCGTTTTATCATTGTTATATCATACTGTTTGACCTTAGTGAGTGTCAAGTCGACCTCTCGTCACTACTTCTTCGAGATTAGACGGGATACTCACTAGGTACATATATGTATATGTACTCATGCTACACTTTCTGTGCATTTTTTTGCACAGGTACCTTTATAGTACAATGATCAATTTGGCGACTTATACGGGCTGCATTCATCCAGAGGCGTTCCACAGTTGCCGGAGTCTCCCTTCGGTGTACTTACATTTTATATTTATTGCCTTTGTCCAATTTTTTTTCGGACAAGCGTTGTATAATTGTATAAATTCTTAGAAATTGCTCATGGACTTGTGTCATCGGGTTCTGGGGATGTCTCGGTATTTCTTTTTGTTGATTAAGTTGGTTTCTTTCCGTATTTAAATTATGAAATTTATTTATTTAATAATGAAAATGCAAGAAGAGG
>ML290224.1:1017-14455 GCA_005239495.1 Nicotiana undulata | reverse complement strand
AATGGTGGAAGAATTTTGAGTGGTTGGGACGTGATTGGTACTTGGTTGTGTTACAAGTTTGGGCAAAGTTAGTAGAGATGGGGCCAATGTATGCTTGTTACCTATTATGCCCACATAATGTTTGTAAAGTGACCCCATTGAGCAAATATTTGGGCATTGTGACCTTTGGGGTGGTGAAGTCTGAGTAACCACACGATAGGAACATCTCTTGGGCACTTTCTGACTATTTTCCTTCTTATCACAGGTACCATGGACCACTCACGAAAAAGACGAAACACGGTGGGCACTAGTCGGTTTGACTCATCCCGATTTGTGTCAAAGGCTGTTGAGGACAGGTATGCTGCTAAGTCCAATAGGAAGATGGTCCACGAGATGCCAATTGACAGGGCTGCCTTACAGCATGAGAGCCTAGAAATGTTCGCCGAAATTCGGAGGCGCCAGTTGGAGATATTCTTCGAAGAACCTGAGGAGGCTAATATTCTAATGGTCCAGGAATTCTATGCAATCTGCCCGGAGCATGTGAAACGGGTAGTCACTGTACGGAGAACAAGGGTGAATGCCTCACTGGAGGCCATCCGGAGGGTTTACAGGCTTCCGAACTTCTCTGGGATGTTGATCATTACCAGTTCCTGCAGACACCACCGATCAACTGGCCCATGCTCGTGCAGTCAATTTGTGTGGGAGGGGAGCCCACATGGGTCAAAGAGGGCATCGCGCTGAACTCTAATTCCTTCACTTGGGAGGCCAAGTGTTGGTTCACAGTTATCTGCAGCCGCCTGCTACCCACCAGCAACACCACCGATGTCGACCCCCCACGGGCGGTGATGGTTTGGTGCTTTGTCAGCAGAGTGGACTTTGATATCGCCCGGGTGCTCCATGATAAGATGTTCATCTGATCGCCTGAGTTAATGAAAGCGTTCTATTTCCCCTCCCTAGTTACCAGGATGTGCCGGATAGCCAATGTCCCTGAGAATCATCCCATTGACGGAAAATTGGCAACGAAGGCCCCGTTTAGAGCAGGAAAAATTAATTTGGGCAAAGAGCACCCGGTGCCTCTAGCTGTTGATGACGAGGATGAGGTTATTACTGATGATGCACCACCTCGGAGGTCCCATGATGGGGCGGGTCCCTCTCGACCTTGGCAGGGTCCCAGGCTGTCGACCTTAGAGGAGGATGTGGCTGGCTTGCGCATCTCGGTAGCTGACCTCAACGTCAGGATGGATGCAATGTTCACCCACCAGGCTAAATCTGAGAAGAAGATATTGGCGTGGTTTCGTGCGCTAGGGAGGTCCTGCAATGTTGACCCGGCCACCGTTTCTGACGTCGAGTGAGCACCAGAGAAGTCTCCTTACCCTCTCTGCTTTTATTGTTGATTGACATGGGGACATGCCAAAGTTTTTAAGTGTGGGGTGGGGGACAAATTTTGTTATTGTATATGTGTGGATAGTTTGTCTCTTGTTTTGATTTTGTATATGTGAATTGGTTGTTTTTGATTTTTTTGGCTTGGCCCGAAGACGGACACCTTCCGACGGGTCTCTTGAGGGCACTAAGTCGAAGTAAAAAAAACCCCAGAAAATGTAGTGGACTCTTCCTGACGACAGACTACTTAGGCAGTTTTCTTGAGGGAAGTTAGTCCAAAGAAAACACCAAAAAAAAATTTTCTTTTCTTTTTAGGTAGTGTAGTAATTCCCCCTTGGTTTTTCTTTTGACCACGGTTCTTTTCCAAGGGTTTAGCTTGAACCGGGTATAGTTAGATTTTTTTTCTTTTTTAGTTGTTAGGACTCTCTTGGGCAAGGAACTGAATGGCAAGAATGCATCCCTTAGTGTGTTACACCTGAACACCAAAGATCCTAGGGTGTGACGCTTAGGCTCTTTTGTTGACTCGTGTAGAATGCCTTAATTTTGCATATTGTAACTAACTTGAATACTCTTTGGAGTGTTTTGATGAACCAATTCGGATTGGATTATGTGCCATGTGCGTGTGAGTTATTTGCGCGTCATATTCTGTGTCTTTATTTGATACCTAGAACCTTCCCTGTGTGTGTACAAAACGAAATAGAACTCTGTTCGGTCTTAGAAATGATATAGGCATTTCTTTGTGAAGCCAGACATAAATGTATATCCACCTAAAAGCAATTGACCATAGTTAACCCCTTTGAGCTTATAAGCCTGTTTCTTGGATAACCACATAACGAACCATACCCAGTTGTTTGAATAGCCTGTCTGTTTGAACCATGTACCTCCCATGAGCACTAGAATTATTAACAAATGTGTAAAAGTCAAAGTGTGGGGTGGTGGTTTGGTTTGAAAAGAAAAAATAGAAGGAATAGGATGAAAGGTGCAAAAGTGTGAAAGAAATAAAATGCAAAAGTAGGCCACTTCGAAAAAAAAGAAAAAGAAAAAAGAAAGAGGACAATAATTAAATGCAGTCCTTGATAATTAGTGGCATGGAAAATAAAGTTGCACCTAAAAAGAGTGGGGTAATTATGAAGCAAAGTTTGGTAAAAGTTCTGGCCAACCATGAAAATGGGTTGAATGTTAATGTAATTGTATTAAAAGTGCTTAGGGAGGTTAGTCACTATAACCAAATGTATCCTACCCGTCCCTTAGCCTACATTACAACCAAATAAAAACCTATTGATCTTAGACTGAATAGACTCAATTAGTAGAGTATTACACTACGGGCAAGCCTATGGCGTGTCAGTGAGGCATATGAATGTTCTTTTTGAGAGTGAGTGAATTCTTTCTATTTAAAGTTCCTGTTGTTCTTAATACTATCTTTTGTGGAACTACACTCAATTATGTGATGTGAGGGAACGTTATTCATGAAGAAAAGGTAAGTCTTGACTTCTGTATAGAGTACTTTGAGGAAATAAGAATGTGGCATGGCATATAGAATCATCACTTGAGGCATAGATGTTACAGGGCTAGGTGCAATGTTTGTGAAATGTCATGGTGTGACACTCTAGGGTAATGCTTGAGAAGATTAGGCCTTTAGAGTATGGTTTTGCTGCTCGAGGACGAATAAAGGTTTAAGTGTGAGGTGTTGATAATAGGTGAATTAGACTATATTTTTGCCCCTAATTAACCATACTTTATTATATTTTTAATGTGAATATTGATAACAAATGCTCTGATTAGTGCTTTTTTGTGTTTTGCAGGATATATTCGATGAGAGGAGATACTTTGGAGCTATTTGGAGTCAATTAAGGGAGTTTGAGGCCAATCGAGTGGAACCCGTGAGGAACACAAGAGAAAGGAGAAATAACTGAAGCAAAAATGAAGTAGCCCACCGCGGTCGCGCCGCATTCCTGCCGCGGCCGCGGGCGATATCGGACAGACCTGGAAAATTGAAGGACTTAAGTGCAAAACATGGAATTAATTTGCCAAACCCTATTTAAACTATGTAAATCCGCCCAAGAGAGGGAGATCATTATTTTTAGTCTCAAGTAGGAGGCAAGACTCATTGTGAGAAGACAAGAAACCATTAGAGTTTTATATTTTCTTCCTTTAATCTTTATTTTGAGTATTATGATTTCTTTTGGGTTTTTATTGTTCTTGAGCATGAGTAGCTAACTTTTCTAATCTAAGGTTTTGGTGGAACCCGTTGGGGATGAACTAATTGTGATATTAATATAGTTTTGTTTGGTTGTTAATCTCTATTTGTTCAACTACGTTCTTGTTGTAGTTGATTGAAAGGCCCTCAATTAGCTGTTCCTATTTATTATGTATCTACTTGAGAGAGAGTGCATATTTAGGTAGTTGTTTGAACAACACCACTCCCGGAGTATAGGCGAGAGTCATAACCGAGGGTTTAGAGGTTGCATTAGAGATAACGATACCTCGGGTGCAATCTAAGGTGAACCGTAATGCAATATAGCTAGCGTAACTTGAGAAAGTGCGTCTAGTAAATTATCATAATTACTTGAGAGAGATTTATGGTAACTAGAGTGTTCATGATTGATAGAGATAACTAAATCAAAACTATAGGAAATATACAAGAAGGAATTTCACCAACGGGGGAAATCATAACCTTAGACCTTTATTATAATTGTGTACACCCCATTGCTAGTTAATCTTTAGTTTTTATATTTTCGTTCAGCTGTAGTAGTATAAAAACAACACCAAGTGATCTTCACAAAGTTTGAGAAAGTTGACTATTGAGAATTGGTAATCTAACAACAACAGTTGAGACGTTGATTCCCTGTGGGATTCGACTCTGGGCATAATACCCCGGATTATATTTGCAACGCCCGCTTAGTCTTTTATTAGACATAGTTGAGCGTGATCAGTTGTATTTACAAGTTCTGTAGCAACCATATAGAAACCGAGAGGCGAACCAAACTACGCAATGACCCTATGAAATAAGTTGAAGATGTGAAATCTTCGAAAAGAGCCACAGTTGGTGATTCTTTTAAAGTTTCGGTACCCAATATAAATGTGGAAAAGAGAAAAAAAATTAACGATGTTGCTTCCGGAAGCAAGAAAACATATCGCTAAAGGAAGTATCTCGAAAACACCGAAGGAGAAAGCGATGTATTTTTTTTTGCATACATGTATTTTGTGTAGTTCATAATCTGTATGTTTTAGCTATGCAGAGACTTCATTTTCTTTAATACTTTTTTTTATACATTATACATTTTGAGATTTCTCGGTGTTTTTCTTCATACACGTTCGTACATGATTTTGTTGTTGTGTATATAGTTGTATTTATCTGTATATGAATTTGGAAAACAACTATTTTGAATTCACTAACAGTACTGTATCAATATTCTCATGATTCAAGTTTGGATCTTGTTTTACTGTATCTTGAATACTATGAAAATAATGTATTCAAATATACTTGTATTAATCTGTATTTGAAGTCAGAAATCACCTATTTTGAATACACTGAAAGTACTGTAACCACCTAGTTATATTTATCTATATTTCAAGCGTGTATTTACTTTTGTGATGTTTGTATGCAGGAATTAAAATTCTTTATTAAACACCCTCCTACTTCATTGACGTATATCTGTTCCTACACTAACACTGACATAATCTCTGACCTCAAAGATAAGCTTATTGCACAACACTACAAACTCTTTGGCCAAACTTGTTAAGCTTTCCATCACGAAAATTCAATTACTAATTCTTTCGGTGAATACTTGTATCAATGCTTGACGGAAATCAATTCTATCAAGTATGGTCGAATCACAACCTCGATCACACTCAAAATAATGAATCACTGTCACGCTGAAATTCTGTAGATTGTGTTTTGTTGATGTTGAATACAATGCTCTATTTTTTTGTTAAACGTCTGAAAAGATCTTCTAATTATGGCATAATCATGAGACGCGTTTGAATTGAGCGTGCTCAGATCTTTTAGGAGCGATACGCACTAATTGATTGCCATTTTCGTTATTAAATAGTTGGATTCCCTATTTTAGGCGAATTCTCCGACAATATTTATGAATACAGTAGCGCAAATACAGCCGGGTAGCAACGAAATATTAGCTATGTACAATAAATACGAATATTGTAGTTATAGAAATTTAATAGACACTTCATTATTGTAGTTTCTGAAAATTCCTCAGCTTTTTCCTTTTTTTGGGTAATGATTTAGTCTTCATATTAATTAGGCAAAAATACATAAGTTGACACCTGAACTATGGACCAAATTCCTTTTACAAACTTTATGTGAAAGAAAATAATATTACAGACGCAATTTTTCTAAAGTGTATCTAGTACACACCTTCTTTGACCAGATCTAAGCATGTGTAAAACAAAACGGCAGAAACACGTGAAAATTAGAAGTAGACATTTTCTGACTTAAATCAACGGTCAGAAACATATCCCAACCACCATTTTTAATTAAATAAAAAGGCCTCTCAACTCATTTCTTGTAAAATTGGACTCGCTTTCCCCTTCTTCCTCATTGGAAGCTCGACAACGGCAGAAATTGTAATTTCTTCTACTTTTTAGAAAGTGTTACCAATAAAATAATTATCTTCTACGTCTTCCTACTCTGTTTCGACATAGTAACTTCTAGAGTTCAAAATTAGGGTTAAAGGAAATGCATAATCTGAGACAATCATGAAGTGACACCGTCATGGAGTGTGGCGAATACGTTCTGCTGACACAGTCAGTGAGTGTTGATAATCATGGTCGTCTATTTTACGGATGTAGATATTATGAGGTAAATATCACTTGTATATTATAAATAATTTTTTATTCCTTAATAATATTTCTCTTCTATTTTCAGAGGGACGGTGATTCGGGATGTAATTTCTTTATGTGGTTTGGTCCCAAAACTTTATAGCACTTGAAAATTGTGATTTTGGGGGTGCTTAAGAAGAATAGGGCATTCGATGCACTGTTGAAGAAAAATAGGAATCAAAGAAATTGGATGAAATTGTGTGTTGATTTTAGTTGTAATTGTATTGAAGTTAATTGTATTTGGTAGTTCCAAAGATTGCTAGATAAGGTAAGATAATGAATGAAGATTTTTGGTGGATTTTGTATGCCTTAGTTACAATTGAATGAGAATTGTAACTGTTAATGTTGTTTGGTTTGTGATTGTTGCTATGTGAGCTAAAAATACAGATAATACACTCCGCCTATATCGTTAAATGGTGGTTGAAATTGCTTCTTAAAAATATAGCTCAAATACTTAAATATTGAAGTTGTAAAATGATGATAAAGAGCTGAAATGTAGTATATTAAAGAGATGAACAACAACCCAGAAATTTTCAGTAGTAAAACACAAAGCAACATAGAGTAAATGTGTTCATAACAGTCACCTAGTAATAGCAGCCACACTTAACAAAAGTAAGTGCATCTTGTCTTACGCAACACTAAACATCACAATAACAACCCCCCTAACAGTTTGGGTGCAAATTCAAGTGTTCCAAAACAACTTAACAGTACGACATTAAATACACAACTACATATAGTTATTCTTGGAAGGCCGAGATGATAAACGTGCTTGACTTAGGTTGAAATGGGATGTAGTAGTTTTGGAATGAGATGCAACAATTCTTTCAAGTTGTCTTTTAGTAATGGATGGTCTACCATTCCATTTTACTCTAGTCGGCTTGTCGGCATATTCCTGATATTTGATGAGGACCTCTTTTCACCAACATAAGAAATCACTCTTGGTTTACCTCCTCGAGACTATAAAAAAATAAAGTATTCAGTAAAGTAGTTTAACAGAACAAGACATAAACTTAAAATTTGAAGTCTTACGGAAAAACTTGTGAACCAACTGCTTGGTCAAAGAAGGTGTGTACTATATACACTTTAGAAAGGTTGCGTGTATAATATTATTATCATTCAAAAAAGTGTGTAAGGGAGATTTGATCCATAGATCAGGTGTCAATTTATGTATTTTGCATATTAATTATACAGAGATTGCATAGATTGTAATACGACATTAGTTTTGTATTGATGTTGCTATACACGTATTTATTCTTATTGTACATTATGTCTGATCTAAAATAATACATAGCTTTCTGAATAAATTATCTTAGTGTTAATTATGCAATTTTATATTGCGAACTAAACGGTATATAACTATATTTTCACCAAAATCATATAACTATATTTTCTCACAGAAAAATCATAAAACTTTCACTAACTTATACAAAAATTATAGTGACAGAAAAACACAACTTTCCGCTAGTATTTTTTTCTTCATGTTTTTTATGTTTTATTTTTTATTATTCGTCTAATAAATAATAAATCAATAAGAGAAATATATATATTTTTATCCGCTTCAAAAAATTATAGCTATATATATTTTTGTATATGTGTATTATTTAAATATAATATATATTTTATATAACTTTTTGCTAGCGAATGCAATTAGTTTCGACCACCGATCATATTTATATTGTTTGCTTAAAATAAGAATGACCTATCCGGCGCTATCCAATACCCATATGTAACAATTAAAATAATACTAAAAATGAATCCTCCCTCGCCACAAATGATGCATGAGATTATGACAAAAAAGAAATATGGATAATTAAAGAGCTCTTCAAATAATAATGCTATTGATTTGGATGAAAATGTTGAAAATAAAAATAAAAAGATAGAAGTATGGTGTTTTGGCGTGTTTACTTTAGTATTATTTTAATTTATATTTATGGGTATTTGATCGGGCCGGGTGGAACCGGGTTGGGTCATTCCTATTTTACTGAATTATTATTTACAGAAAATATAAATTATAAAAAAAGTGAAATAAAAAATTACTACAGGAAAGTTATGTTTTTCTGTCTTTGTGCTCTTTTTGTGAGTTAGTGAAAGTTATATGATTTTTTGTGAGAAAACAAAGTTATAAGACTTTAGTGAAAAATAATTATGGTTGTATAACCTTTGTGAAATTTTACCATCAATTGCATTGAAATTGACTTTTACACCAAAAATCATACTCCCTCTGGTCCACAATAAGTGACCAATTTGCTTTTAGCACACCTATTAAAAAAATACTAATTCTATACAAAAATACCTAGTCAGAGGCGGACCCACGTGTACGGGTTAGGGGTCATCGAACCTCGTAAACTTCGGCCGAAATCCTGTATATATATACGTATATACCTTGAAAATTGCTAATTTAAAGTAGTTGGTACCTTGAACACTAAAAGCATTTAGGGGCGCTGGTTGAGCAGAATAATGTGTCCCCGTTGCGTAAAACTTCTGAGTCCGCCTCTGTACCTAGTATGACTAAACTACCCTTAATTAAATATTTAATGAGTAAGAAAACTTTTTAGGGGTATGTACATAAGGGTTATTTTGTAAAAATAAATTAAAATCTTTCTTGATTATATAAATTGACACTTATTTTAGACTAAAATAAAAAAAGCAAATTGATCGCTTATTGTGAACCGGAGGGAGTACTTATTAGTAATGTAGGACTTTATGGCGGATTTATTTTCCCAAACATCATATCACGTGTTTTAATTAGTTATATTACATTTAATGTTATGGTATATGATAATCATTCACATTTATTAACCTTGATTTTGAATTTGTCATTCCTCTTCTAAATACTGTATATCTCTTTATTAGTTGATCAGATTAAAGTAAATAAACTTGGAATAAAGCCAAGTTACAATGAGAAGATTATGAATTCTAAAAGTTTAAAATTATTTTTCTTTTTCAAACCGTGGAAGGTTGATAATTTTCAACGCTCACCACATGAAATACTCCCAATCCACTCATACTTTTGTGCTTCTACTGATGACTTGTCAACAAAATAGTTTAAACCACACAAATAGAAAAATATAAATCGACTTTAGATAAGCATATAATATTCACCAATTACATTATCCATGTTTTTTTTTTTTTTTTTTTTTTGAGGGAGTGGACCTTCTTCTTTAAATTTAGTATGGGGTTAGATATTGGCAAATTATTATAGTTATAAATTAGCAGACATAAATTATTTTTATGGTAAGTGAAATGGACGTTGTTACTTTAGATAAAGAGAGTCCTTCTCATGCCACAAATTAATATTACACCGAAAGATGGAGTATTTGGCCTTTATTTGTGAATGGCTAAACAACAAACTTTCGCACCTAATTCAAGATTAAACTACTAGTTAAATTTTATAATCCTAAGTCCAAATTGCTATCCAATAATTGCTTTTCAAAAATATTAGTTTGTCTTTTTGGATTTGACTGCGACTATTTCCAAGCAAAAATTAATCCTCCTTAAATATGACAGATAAAATTGTGTTATACACATATCATTATATAGAAAGCCTTTCATTTTATTCAGGCAGATAGCTGAATATTTTTCAAGTGGCTATTTTTTTGATTGTGTGATAGATAAATACAACGTACTGACCAGAAAAGCAAGGGGATGTGATGACATGGCCGGTCGTCTCGAAAGTTGTAGCCCGATTTCTCTATTTTCTGCTTCTATTATGTTCTACAATTGTTATATGACTTACCGGGTTAGTTGGTTCGAGTCCGGAGTGATATCAGAGTGAGTTGAAGACACTTTGTCTCTTAATTGGAAGCTTAAGTTGGAAAAGTCAACCGGATGTCGACTTATGTGTAAACGGCCTAGGATTTGAATTTTGATGGTTAAATTAGCACTGTTGGGTGATTTTGGACTTACGAGCGCGTCCAGAATGTGATTTGGAGGTCCGTAGTAGAATTAGGCTTGAACTGGCGAAAGTTGGAATTTTGGCGAATTTTGACCGGCAGTGAAAATTTTGATATCGGGGTCGGATTTTATTTCCGAAAATTGGAGTAGGTTTGTGGTGTCATTTATAACTTGTGTGAAACATTTGAGGTTAATCGGACGTGGTTTGATAGGTTTCGGCGACCTTTGTAGAATTTGGAAGTTTAGAAGCTCTTTAGGCTTGAATCCGGGTGTAATCCGTGTTTTGATGTTGTTTTGGGTGATTCGAGGGTTCGATTAAGTTCGTAATGGGTTATATGACTTGTTGATATGTTTGGTTGAGGTCTCGGGGGCCTTGGGTTGATTTCGGGTGGTTATCGGACTTGCGTTTGAGTTGGTGAAGCAGTTGAAGTGTTGCTGCTACTGGTGTAACCGCACCTGGAGAGTGGGCACCGTAGGTGCGAGCCTGCAGATGCGAGGTAAGAGACGCATAAGTGTAACGACCCGGTCCGTCGTTACGTAAAACCTTCATCATAATTGTTGTTATTAACTTGTTATAGATTGGTTATACTGTATTTGATGTGTTAGAGTTGATAGGCTTGAAATCAAATGGTTGTAGTGAGAGTTCAGTCAATTAGCCTTAAAAAAATAGCCTTAAAATGGGAAAAGTCAACTAAGAGTTTACTTATTGGTAAACGATCTGAGAATGCAGATTTTGTAGCTCGGATAGCTTCGTTAGATGATTTGGGACTTAGGAGTGTGTTCAGAATAATTTTGTGATGTTCAGTGTAGAATTAAGCTTGAATTGGAGGAAGTTAGTTTTTGGCGATTCCCGGACGACAGTGGAAAATAGGCTATCGGGGTCGGAATGGAATTCCAGCAGTTGGAACAAGTTAGTAATGTCATTTTGCACTTGTCTGCAAAATTTCAGGTCAATCGGAGTTGATTTGGATAGTTTCGGCATCATTGGTGAATTTTAGAATTCTCGAAGTTCTTAGGCTGGAATCCGATGTAAATTTGGTGTTTTGATATTAGTTTTGGTGTTTTGAGAGGGCAACTAAGTTTGAATGATGTTATGGGATATGTTGGTAAGTTGGTTGGGGTCCCGAGGGGCTCGGGATTGATTTCGGATGGTTGACGGGAATTTTGGAAGTTGGAAATTGCAGAAAAAAGCTGCTGGTGTGGAATCACAGAGATTTCCGCACCGGCAGAAGTTTGACCGCAGGTGCGGGATCGCAGGTGCGGTGGAGAACCGCAGGTGTGGTCTCGCAGGGGCGAGTAGGGAGCCGCAGGTACGAGACTTGGCGGGGCTGGAGAGTTTCCGCAGGTGCGAGAGGATGGTCGCACCCGCGAGGTCGCTGGTGCGGAGGTCGAGTCGCAGGTGCGGAAGTCGGGGGAGACCTGTAGAGATCGCAGGCGCGGAAGGAGCATCGCACCTGCGAAGCCGCAAGTGCGAGTAAGTAGGTCGCAGGTGCGGAAATACCTGGGCAAAAATATATAATTAAACCCTCCGCGACTTAAACCCTTATTTCACCATTTGTGTACGGACATGGAGCTTTTTGGACAAATTTTGAAGGAGAAATCATTGGGTATCACAGAGGTAAGTAATTTGATTGTTAAAACTCGTTTATGGGTAATTATAGACCATAATCCCAGCCTTTAATTCATGAAAAACAGTAGAAAGAAATAGGATTTTGGGGCATGAGATTATGAGACCTTCAAGGGTCGATTTGAGGGGTCAAACGGACTTCGATTTTGGTGTTCTTTATATGTACGGACTCATAGGAAGATGAAGAATACTTTTCTGAAAATTTTTCTAAGATTAGGGATGCAGTCCCGGGGGTCGGGTTTTGACTGGTTTCGGATTTTTGAGTTAAATTCGATATTTTTCAATTGGAAATTATTCCTTAAACATATGTTGATGATAAAAATCTGAACTTGGTAGATTTGGAGCCTTCGGAGGTTGATTCGAGAGGCAAGCGTGTTGCGGAATAATTCCGGGCTAGTTTTGAGGTAAGTAATGTCTTGAAATCTTGTCCTGAGGGTATGAAACCCCAGACTATGCACCCTTTCACGGGTTTTGAAATAAAAAGGTGGAAACTTTGAAAACATCTTTCCTATTTAGGGCACTATTGAGTTGCTAAACCGACTTTAAAGCCTATGCTTAATTAGTACTATTTTATTATGATATGATTTGGGCTGTAAGCCGTGTTTGGGGCCTAGTGCCGATCTGTTTACCCCTTGGGGGACTGTTTTACTATGTTTCCTCACTTGATATGCTGTGATTTACACTCAGTCTTTTCCTGATAAATTCTTTTGACACTCAGAGTATTTTGATACTATTTCTTGAAAAATGAAACACTGTTTTGGGTCGAGAACCCGGTTTGTTTATGGCCTAAGGGCTAATTGAGAGTGTCTGACTGAGTGAGGCTTTCAGTCCTATATTGTGAGGAGGCTTCCAGGCCTTATGAGAGAGGTGAGGAGGCTTCCAGGCCTTATGAGAGAGGTGAGGAGGCTTCCAGGCCTTATGAGAGAGGTGAGGAGGCTTCCAGGCCTTATGAGAGAGGTGAGGAGGCTTCCAGGCCTTATGAGAGAGGTGAGGAGGCTTCCAGGCCTCATGAGAGAGATGAGAAGGCTTCCAGGCCTTATGTTATTATTGCGCTTGGGCTGTAGGAGACCCTCCAGAGTCCGTAACACACCCCCAGTGAGCACCGGTACCGATTGAGTGATGATGATTGCCCGCGGGGCTGATACTGAGTGATGATTGATACTGAGTGATTGAGGGAATGTCTGAGGGCATGGTTACGCTAAATGATTTTGGTCCGAGGGGCGCGTTTATGATGATTTTACTATGTTTCAAACTATGATTCACTTTGTTTTCAAACTGAGTTTTACTGAGGATTTCACTGAGATATATTGATATTTACTTGTTTTCTAAGGAGTTTGGAACTGGTTTTTGAACTTATGAATTTTTTGAATACTACTTGGTGACTTGATGTTTATAATAGTTGTTGTGAAAAGGTGTATTTGTTTGTGTGCTTTATATTTCTCAGACTGTGATTTCTTTTCATTACTATTGAGTTGGCGTACTCATAAAGACTCCCTGTGCCTCTGTGCACAGATCCAGGTACCGATTTGGAGCAGTAGTTGCCTCGTTCGTTAGCTGCAGTCACGGGATTTCGAGGTAGCTGTCCATTGTCCACAGCTTCTCCATTTCCCCTCCTTGTTTAGCTTTAGCATTTGATTCAGAGATATACATTATAGTTTTAGCAGAGTTAGATTTATTTATTCGTAGATGCTCATGACTATTGACTCCAGTTCTTGGGAG
>ML290222.1:0-32895 GCA_005239495.1 Nicotiana undulata | reverse complement strand
TTTTGAGGGGTTAAAAAGGAAGGGGTTTTGTTTTTTTGGGGAAAGTTCTTTTCCTACCCTTGGGGGGGGGGGGGGGGAGAGACTACCCCTTAGGATTGAGTCTTTTATGTTGATTGTAGCCCGTGTACGCGAGGTGACGAGTGCGTACTCGGGCTTATTTGCAAATAGGATGGCCTTTTAGGATTCGTAGGTCCTTATATTCCCCGTGTATGAAGTTGCAATTGTTACATTTGAGTTCTTGATTGCTAGTTTCGTTTCTTCCTGTTCAAATTAGAAATTACTTGCTTAGTGTTCCTTGTCTCTTATTTGATCTTAATTGATTTAAATGAAGACTTTACATTTCCTACCGTTGTGCCTTATCTTCCTTCATAAACTGCATATTTGACTAGAACTTGTATAATCTCGCCCTATAAATGTTTAGCAGAAATTGGAATATCTATATGTTGGTGTCAAGCATGCTCGTGAGTCGTACATTGTGAATTATATGATTTTCCCTTAAGTTATACTTTGGTTAAGTTTATAATCATCCGTGTTGATGGTATTTCCTTGGTGTGCCTATTACTGAGCATTGTTCAGACTGAGTTTATTCCGTGAAGCTAATTGTTTAAGTGAGATTGGTTATAGTTGTTTCCCTTTCCGGGATGATATTGTTTCCATTGTTGACTCCCCGGGACAATATGGATTCTATTATTGTTTATGATGTTGATTCCCTTGTCTAAATGCTATCATTTCATTTGTTTGGGTGAGAAAGAGTTGTAAAGCACGAAGGGTGATGCCGTGCCATTGTTTATATTCATTATCATGTGAGGAAAGAGTGTAAAGCACGAAGGGTGATGTCGTGCCATTGTTTATATTCATTATCATGTGAGGAAAGAGTGTAAAGCACGAAGAGTGATGTCGTGCCATTGTTTATATTCATTATCATGTGAGGAAAGAGTGTAAAGCATGAAGGGTGATGTCGTGCCATTGTTTATATTCATTATCATGTGAGGAAAGAGTGTAAAGCACGAAGGTTGATGTCGTGCCATGTTATTGAAATTAAAATCACGAAGGGTGATGTCGTGCCATATTATTGAGACTAAAAGCACGAAGGGTGATGTCGTGCCATACTATTGAGAGTAAAAGCACGAAGGGTGATGTCGTGCGAATATTGTGAGTGAGTTCATGGCACGAAGGGTGTTTCCGTGCAGGTAAGGATGAGGGACATGCATTATGATGGGATATTTGTTTCCCCGTGTATACGTGTGCCCTTACTTTGAGCTATTATTGTTGTACTTACATATTTGGTGTGACTCGTTATTATTGTCCTGTACTTGACCTTTATCTCATTGTTGTTTCCATGTCCATGTCCTTTACTTGTTTAATTTACGTGTTATATCGGTCGATTTCTATGGGGAGGACGATAGTAAAAGCACGACGGGTGATGCCGTGCAACTGTTCTATTGGAAACTAAATCTGAAAAGCAATTATTGAAAAGTAAAGTTTAAAAGCATTTATTTGAAAGAAGCTATGTTTGGAAAATATTTACTAGAAAAGTACATTTGAGAAGCTTTTATTGAAAGAAATTTGTGTTTGAGGTTTTCGTTCTGTACAATATATTTTTATATCGTTGTAGGAAGTGTAATTCGAAGGAGACTTTACTCAAAATGAAATGATTACATTTTTAAAAAAGCTTTCAATATAAACTTATGATTTAAAGATTTCACTCGAAGAATTGACTAAATTGTAGGAGTTGTGGACTAAGGCTTGAGGGGGAAATTATTGCAGTCCTGAGTTACTGTGTTGTGGTTTCCGCTCTTGATTTGCACCCCCGTCCTTTCTTCTGTGTAATATTACGATGTTCTATGTTATTTATTGTATCTTCCTTCCGCTTTGTACTTTGTTATGTTGATAATTATATGGTGTAGCCATTAGACAGGGGTCATGTCATGTCATTCCTATACGTATGTATTTTTAATTTATTAAACCAGTGGGTGTCTTGACTAGTCCTCGTCACTACTCCATCGAGGTTAGTATTGATACTTACTGGGCACCGATGTGGTATGCTCATACTACACTTCTACGTATTTTTGTGTGCAGATCCAGGTAATTATTATTAGTAGTTGCGTGAATCATTGACGGGAAGACTCAAGGTAACCTGTTGCAGCGTTCGCAGGCTTCAGAGTCACCTTCTTGTCTTTATTATTCATACCATGTTGTATCCATTCCGAACAATGGTAATTAGAGATTTTAGAGTAAATTCGTAGAGCTTATGACTTGTATTACCGGTTTTGGGAACATTGTAATTCTGTCAAGATTTCTGTATCGAGACTGTTAGATTTCTTGTATTATTGTTATTATTCTCTAAATGTTAGGCTTACCTAGTCTCTAAGACTAGATACCGCTACCCGACGGAGGGAAATTTGGGTTGTGACAGTAATAGATGCATCTATGGTTCGCGTCGTTCGACCCTCTGGCAGTACACATTTTATTACTATGTTGGATCGGGTCGTACGCCCACAACACTATCTGTGCATGCTATTTGCTAGGCACTACTGTGACTTGAATTATTTTAAATGCCTTAGAACACAAATATTCAATTGAAATGATAAGAACTAATGTATAATTATATTTATGAAAAAACTTGTTATTTTCTGCCATTTAGCCATGATTTTCATGCTTAGTCTCATGTTTAATATAATATTTGGCCCTAGTAAGTGTCAAATCGATCCCTCGTCTCTACTTCTTCGAGATTAGACTGGATACTTACTGGGTACATAATGTTTATGTACTCATGCTACGCTTCCGTACTTAATTGTACAGGTTCTGAGGTATGTGCATCTGGTTATCAGTATGGAGCGCGTTCTTGATTTTGAGGCAGAGATTCCACGGTGAGTTGCTTCCCTTGATGTCGTTCAGCAGCGCGTTGCAGTCTTTTTTCTTTTGCTTATTCTGTCTATTCTATCTGTTCATTCTACTATATGGCCATATACTTATGTCACTAGTTCCTCGCACACACATTGGTAGACTATTCTTTTGGGATGTAATTATTTAAATTTGACTTCTTTTGATCATTGCAATTAAATTTGCCTTTGACATTTTCATATGCTTAGTGATTTAAATTTAGGTATTGTTGAAAAGGTTTTAATAAAATAAATGGGACTTACTAGGTGAATTGTGTTGGCTTGCCTAACATCGATGTTGGACGCCATCACAATCTAGATTAGAATTTGGGTCGTGACAATCAAATTCTTAGAATGTATAATGCCAACCTTTTCATTCGCAAAGTTTTAAAAGACCAAGAGATTTAATTTTTAACTTGTGTTATTTGATAAAAAGATTAAAGAATTCTACATATTAACAATTTTTATAAGTTCCGAAATAAGTCCAGACAAAATACCAATAAGGAATCTAAATAAAATTCCTTCATTTGTTAAGCTAACTAAATGGGAATATATTTATTATTTAAAAGAAAAAATCTTAATCATATTTTATAACTCAAACAAATTATCTAATAATATATATGTAATTTTAAAATTTGTGTATTCATTAATATAGGTACACGAGCAAAGTGCGAATCCTATATATATGTATAGGGTGACTATTTGGGTCAATTTTATTGCTACAAATTAAAAACTCAATTTCCCAACTATTTATTTAATGTTAGAGATGCTAACCACCTTATACATCCACTCCTTTTCCCACTTCTGATCATTTCTGTAGGATTTGTAGATTGAAAAGTCAAAGGAAGACAAAAATTAACTATTCCTTCATGCGAGATGCCCATTTTGCGAAAACATATAATATACACTAATTTGTATGCTTCTTGTAGGTGTGTGATGGTGACCGTCCAGCTACTCCGCGACATGAAACCCCAGTAGTTATTAAGATGTGGATCTGGAATTTAAAATTTATGAGTTTTTGTAGCGAACTTAAATAAATATAAAATAAATAATTAAATTCCCAGTAGAAATATATGAATATTTAGTTAATTTTTTTAACACATATATAGGATATATATGCAAAAGCTGACGAGTTCACAGGAACCCATATGTCGTAGGCCGGGTCCACCCCTGCGAGTAGGGTTGTTCATTTGGATCGGATATCCGAAATTCGAATCTATCTGTTTAATTTCGAATTTTGGATTGGATTGGATTTCGGATTGTGTTTATTAAAATTTCGGATTTTGGATCGGATTCGGATTGGTATAATTTTAATAAGATCCAATCCAATCCGATCCGATCTGATCCGAAATTATTAGGACATGTATAAATACTAAAATTTAATTCGGATAATTAATACTTCATTTACATTTTCCTCCAAGTTATTACTTTTACAATTGATGGATTAAGCTATATTGGCACCATAGCGCTCTCATAATTGCATAAACATGAGTTTTCTTAATGTATTGCCTCTTTTACGAAGAAAATATACATATGAGTTTGCAACTTTGCGGCATAATAATCCGATCCGAAATTGGAAAATTCGATCCGATCCGAAATTGAAAAATCCGATCCGATCCGATCTGATATTAATTCGGATCGAATTCGGATTGCATTTTCTAAAATTCGAAATATACTAAATCTGATCTGGTTTGATCCATGCACAACCCTACCTAGTTTTATATATTATTATTTATTGCGTAATAATTTTTATAGTATTTTTCACTAGGTAATAATTTCTCAATTGTAATCTCCACATGATCAGTGGCGGATGTACATTATTAACTACGGGTGCTCAATCACCAATTGCTTTTGGAGCCAAACTTTGTAGTTACATAGAAAAAACTAGTAAATTATACAAATATATTAATTAAGTACTCAGTCTAAGTAATAATTTTTAGATTAAAAATAATTGAGCACCCATAATTTAAAAATTCTAGATCCGTCACTACACGTGACGACGTTAAATCAAACAGCCTTCGCACTCTCTCAGTACATTTGAATTGTTTTATCATTGATAGCATAAACAAAATATAAAGAAACTAAGATTGGTGCATCATGCATATAACACCAATTAAGTCTTTCTTCCCGCTTCATATTTTAAACTTTTCTATAATTTTGGAAATAATTTAACAAATTCTCCACATAGCCATCTTGTCTTCTCTTGTCACAAAAAAGATTTTTCACCTCTTTAACCTTCTCCCTATAAATCTTACCCTCTTCTTCAACGAGTACCAAACTCAGTGACTCAGCTACTGAGTCACGAGTGAACGACCCGTCTTTGTCATCTCTGGGCACCGAATACGCCATCTTCTTCTCCTCTAAGAGCCTAGCATTTATCCCTTGATCAGCCAAGAATGTTAACAAAACTAAAGGCTTCTCATATTGTATAGCCTCAACTACTGAACTCCAACCCGAATGAGTCAAAAATCCACCCACTGAGTCATGACTCAGTATCTTGAGTTGAGGTGCCCAATTCGTGCACACAATTCCCCTTCCCTTTGTTCTTTCTTCAAATCCTTCAGGCAATCGAATCAGTTCGTCATCAGATTCTCCTCTTTTTGTCCTCAAAACCCAAAAGAACGGTAATCCAGATTTCTCTAAACCGAGTGAAATCTCAGTGAGTTCATTTTGACTCGGTTTTGCCTCGCTACCAAACGCTACGTAAACAACTTTCCCCTTTTCTTGCGTATCAAGCCACATCTTTATACTTCTCCATGCATCGATCATCGTACTATCATCTTCATACGACGTCGTAGGGAGTTGCCCTACCGGAAAAATCGGTTTCCGGTGAATATCTTCCAAAACTTTCAACCATTCCGGCTCAAATTCAGAACAACTCCTCACAAGCAAAATATCACAATCTTCTAGGGTTTTATACAAACGAAATATATCAGGAACATTCTCTTCATCTCCTTCCATGGAAGCGTCAAAGATCCTTAAAACTTCAAACAATTTCCAACAAACTGTGGTCTCAAACGGGACCCACTTCGGAGGAACGGAGTATTCCTCCGGCGTCTTCCGAATTTCATAGTCGTTGTTTAAACCCGGTACGGGTCCGGCAAAACCCAGAAATGCGGCGATAAAAATGCTGAAATAAGCCGTCGGAATATTAAATTTTTTAGCAATTGAAGGAACCCAGTAAGAAGTAAAATCGAAGAGTATAAAATCCGGAGCTGAATCTTCTAGAAACTTAGCCATTGATTGTTGGAGTCCGTCTTGAGCAAGTTTGAGGTATTTGACTTGTTCGTAAGGAACATCAATGGTGGCTTCTGCGTTTTTTGGTAGTTTTTCTATTTTGGGCATAGGAAATTTGACGAAGTTTAGAAACGGGACGAGATTTGGTGGAAGTTTAGGGAGACGATCAATGTTTCTTGGGGTTGAAATGAAGGAGATTTTGTGACCTTTTTGAGCAATGAGTTTTGATAATTCTAAGTATGGAATCATATGGCCAAAAGCTAGCCATGGAAATACTGCAATATGCAGTTTTTTGCTGTTTTCCGCCATTTCTGTAATGCCAAAATCTCTCTGAATTTTTCAGTGATGGAATTCGTGGATGTAAAGATAAAGAATAGTATAAGTAAGATAAGATTTGATGCAGCTTTAATTGTTTTTCGAAAGCCGTTTGAATTTTTTATTGTGAGCTGGCATGATTGTATTTTGTACGTAGTAATATTTTTATATTCATTCTTTGTCGAATTATATTGATGGTTGATTGGTTTTTCCGCCAGAAATGATTTTAACTTCCATCATAATATAAATTTGTATAATATGTTATCAAGAAACTTAAAATTTAAAATCTTTGTCGATAACAAAGTGAGATAGTAAATAATTAAAAAATATATTCGAGAACATGACTCACGATAGGAAGATGTGGAGGTCGAGTATTAAGGTGGTAAGTTGACAAGTACTTGTGAGTTTCTCCTTGGTTTACTAGTAGTTCTCTCCTGGTTTTTATTATAGCATGTTTGGCCAAGCTGGAAAAATCTATTTATTTTGATAAACGCTTTTTTCAAAAGTACTTTACGAAAAAAGTACTTTTGGAAAGAAACAGTTAGTGTTAGGCTAATCAATCTGAAAAGTACTTTGAGCAATAATTTATGTTTTGCCAAGCTTTCAAAAAGTGCTTTTAATTATTAAATTACGAATAATGACATAAAGAGATTTACTTAATAGTTAACATTATATGAATAAATATATAATCTCAGATATTTATTATTAAAGATAATAATTAAAGTTTTTCATTTTATTTAAGTAAAACATGAAAACAAAAATTAAAAAAGTGCTTTAATTATTTCAAGATGACTTAAATATATCAAATAAATCATTTAACAAAAAAATGAATACATTAGGA
Organism: Nicotiana undulata; assembly: GCA_005239495.1. Classification (NCBI taxonomy): domain Eukaryota; kingdom Viridiplantae; phylum Streptophyta; class Magnoliopsida; order Solanales; family Solanaceae; genus Nicotiana; species Nicotiana undulata. Next base: position 25,620 of record ML290222.1, on the reverse strand, counting down.
GAGTTCAATAATATAATATCTAATTGTAAGTATTAGGTTTAAAATAAGCAAGGTTATTTTACCATATACCATATTTTGCTAAGGCTATTTTTGGTAAGGAAAAAAATCAAAACTGCTTCTGCTTCTGCTTATAAGGAGAAACTACTTTTTTCTGCTTCGCTAAAACTGCTTATGCTTCTTTCTAAAAACACCTTTTTTCTTCCAAAAAGTTTGGTCAAACACCTCAAGTTGAGAACAAAAATGTTTTTTGAGAGAAAAAAAACATTTTTGGAGTGGGGAGAAGCTTGGCCAAATATGCTATTACTTGTTATGTCATTCGCTTCCATTACCATATTACATATGCTGCTATTGCTTTATTTTTGTTGTTCCTCAAGCCGATGGTCTATCGGAAACGATTTCTCTACCCTTATAGGATAGGAGTAAGGATGCGTACACATTACCTTTCACAGACCTCGTGTATGGAATTAAGTTAGGATTTATTGTTGTTGCTGAGGATAGGTTCCTTAGTGGTCATTTACAAGTTAAAAATACACCTATATTGTACTAATAGAATTATTTAGTCTGTCAGTATATATATATATATGTACTTTAAAACTTACTGATTGTTAGGGTTCACAATAATTTTTCAATATTCTACAGTTTTGGACCGCTCAAGCTTTACGCAAGTGGAGGCTCTTCCTGTCTTTCAAATCAACAAATTATTGTTTGTGCTGAATGGGATATAGATTGGTTTTTGCTCAAATTCCATGTATACATACTATATATCAAAAACTAATTATTAAGTAGTTATGAATATGTGAATTATTGATTTAAGATAATTATTGAAACTCATTAACTTTAAATTCTGGATCCGTCACTATTGTCATTTATATTCTGTTTTCCAGGTTAATGACTTTGAAATGAAAAGACTAAAAAGGTCGTGTACAAAAGAATTATCTCAGAAACCATTAAGAGAAAGATCAAGAGTTTTATGGATTTAAGAAGAAAACAAATGATTGGTTAAGAAAACCAATGATAAATCTTATACTCTGAAATGATAAATCAAGTTATCTTGTGCATTAATTTGACAACGAAAATGAGTTGAAACCATTATGTTTCATACTTTCATTAACTATTGTTATAGGTTATACATGTGCGTCAGGAAGGGTAGGTCGTGGTAATGCTATTTTTTTTTTAATTAAAAACTTATAGACGACTATGGATATTTAACTCAATCTTGCGTTTCTTTTGTAAAATCATTCTTTTAAAAAGAAAAAAAAGTTATTTTAATTGCATTTTGACAATTGAAATTTGAAACCCCTCATGGGAGACTCATTGACTAGCACATTTTAGTATCTTATGTCATGCCGGTACTAAAATTTTAAGAAAAAATTTCACCATAAATAATTAAAGTCAATATATATTATGCTCACAGATTACTTTAGTTTAAGTAGTTGGGTGGATGCGACTAAATAGGTTAATTATTCAAAAAAAAAATCGTGCTTGGTCATAAATTCGGGCGAAGTGCGGCAATAGTCACTTTTAAGCCCGCTATTTATAATATATCCACAATTTATAATGTATTTAAAGATTATCCAATTCATCCAAACTTTAGAACTAAGTATACTGAATTTGGAAATTCGGGACTTAGCGTTGTTAAAATCGTTGCGATCGATTTAGCTACTAGTGAAAGAGAGAAGAATCTGAGAGAAAGAGGAAAGGAAAATATCTCGTGCAATTGAAAATGAGCATCTGAAGCTTCTAGACTTAGAGCTCTTCTATTTATACATGGGCCGGATCTTTACAATTGGGCCTTGGGCCAAAACTAAAAAAGAGTTATAATTGGACTACACTTGGACTACACAGAATATACAACCCAATAATAAAATAAATCTGAATATGTATAAAAAAGGAAAAACTCTATCCAACAAGCGTCCTGAATTTTTGAGCTGCTAATTTGAAATTAAGGACTAAGTGTCCTGAATTTTGAACTACTAATTTAAAATACAGGACATAAGATTCGAAGTGCTGGACACAATTTTCGAACTTTAGGACACGATGTCCTGAAGTTTGAACTTTGAGATTTAAACTCTAGGACATCGTGCCCTGAAGTTTGAGCGAAATGGCTAATCTTTAAATACACTATAAACTGTGAATATACTTTAAACAACAAGCTTAAAAGTGACTACCTGGTGCGATTTCCACCCTAAGCTTTTATCTGGCCAATAAGGGATTAGACATGTCCAGATAGTAGTTTGGGCTTTTTTAGGGTCTGGGCCAGACTTGAAATGGACCGGGCAACTTCATGTAGAACCACATTTATTCCGCTTTTCAGCAATCACACACCAGAATATTATAGTACCTCTTTTTTGTTGAAAAATTGACATCCTATAACAACACATAACATGAATTGGCAATTTCTTAGTCTTATATTAGGTTTGGCAAAGATAGCCCAAATAATTGGCATTATATAGCCAAATTGGGTAAAAATTGTGTGGGGTAGCCACTTTTTAAAGTGGTATTTACTTTTTATCCAGTATTTTTAATACTTAGCAATAGTAGCCACTAGTGTACTAAAATTAATATGAAAAGACTATATTACCCTTTCTTCTATCTCTTTCATGTTGCTGAAATGTGCTAAGAGGATAGTCATATGTTCCATGTTTCTCATCAACGTGGAGACATTGTTTGATCCTTCGCTGCCCCGTTCGATTGTTAAACGTGAGCAAATAGAAATCGAAGGTAAGATACGATATCAATTTAAAAACATAATAATGTCCAGATTCTAAAATCTACAAGTACTTATTCAATTAAGATAGCATGATTCTGTAATCAATTTGAGTATTTAAACTTTATGATTGTTCACATCTTTAACTTACAATGGTTGGTTAGGTTCTTAGTCTTTATTTTTTTAGTTGTTTCTTTTTGTTATTAGCTTTCTGTTGTGTAATTTGATATCAATCTTATATGTAAATTGTAATTATTTTTATTTTTATTTTTTGTGAAAAGATACAAATAACGTTTGGTTTTCTGCTACATTATGGATCTTGAACTTATAGTTACAAGTTTAAAAGTTAAGGATGCTCCGTCTTGAACTTCGAGTTTCAAATTCAAAAGTTAAGGACATTTGGTCCTGAACTTAGAATTACAAGTTCAAAAGTTAAGGACACTTGGTCCTGAACTTAGACTAATAAGCTCAAAAGTTAAGGATCATATGTCATGAACTTACAGTTACAAGTTCAAAAGTTAAGGACAATAGGCCCTGAAGTTTGAGTTCCAAGTTCAAAAGTTAAGGTCACTTGGTCCTGAACTTAGAATTACAAGTTCAAAAGTTAAGGACACTTGGTCCTGAACTTAGACTAATAAGCTCAAAAGTTAAGGATAATATGTCATGAACTTACAGTTACAAGTTCAAAAGTTAAGGACAATAGGCCCTGAAGTTTGAGTTCCAAGTTCAAAAGTTAAGGATAATAGGTCCTTAACTTTGAATTCAAAGTTCAAAAGTTAAGGACAATAGGCCCTGAAGTTTGAGTTCCAAGTTCAAAAGTTAAGGATAATAGGTCCTTAACTTTGAATTCAAAGTTCAAAAGTTAAGGACACTTGGTCTTTAACTTTGAGCTAAAAGTTAAAAGTAAATACATATGTCATTAGTGGCTAACTGTGCACTTCTCCCCCAAATTAGTCCCAAATAATTGGCATTTATTCTCTCTCAAACAATTGGTCCCAAACCGTCTGCTTCCCCCTCCCCCCTCGTCGCTCCCTTCTCTTCTTGTTCAATGTTTCCCTCCCCCTTTCTCTCTTTGTATTTCTTCTTCTTTCTTTTCTCTTTCACTCTTACAATTTAGCAAAATTTCTTGCAAATAAAAAATCAGTGGAATGAAAAGGTAAGGTTGATCTCACATCAGAGAAAATCACAAGCAAAAACTAAGAGAGAGAAAATAAATTTTAACTTTATTTTTCTTCTCTATTTTTTTGGGGTTAGATTGAACGAGTGGGTGTGATTGAAATTGGTTGAAAATACCTAAACGAGGCTATATACAAAATTTGAACAAGATTAGAAGTGATTTAGATTGGTTTCAGATTTAAAAAAATAGACATAAAAATCCAACCGCGACATGTGTATATCACATTGTATATCGTGTACATCAGTGTATATCACAACACAATTTTTTAAGAACGTCTGTGTATATCACTTTGTATAGCATGTATACAACACAATTTTTTTATAGATGCCAGTGTATATCACATTTTATATCGTATATATAACACAAGTTTTCATGGATATACGCATATACACATAATATACATGATATATCACTGATGTACATAGAGATATACACGGGATATAATATGGGATACACATGTGGAGTCATCTTGAACTTGAGTTTTCAATCTGAAATGTGTTATACAAAGAAGAAAAATATAATTTTAATATAATTTTTTGATATACACATTATTATTATTTTTTACACTGTGATATACAAATAATATAATTATTAATGTATTATATAATTGGATATACATATAAAAACTACAAAAATAATTTAAAAATATTCGGTTTTTTTTCCAGATACTATTATAAGATAAGAGAGAGAGGAATTTAAATATTTTTTGCTATTTTTAAGGAAAATAATTTTGATGAAGTTTATTTTTAGGATGGTGGTTGAACCATTTGAACAAAGAATAACTTTAGGCTACCATATGCTAAATCCTAAAACGTTGACTTTTTATGTCAATTGTTAGACCTAGTTACCATGCCATGCCATGCCATGCCATGCCAAATCCCCCTTTTTTTGTTTTGGAAATATGCAAGCTTTTACCACAAAAATGTTGTAATTAAAAATCAGTAAAAAGGTATTGAAGTAAAGGAGAAAATGCAATAAAATAAAAAGTAAATAGAGAAATAAATGCTTTCATGTGATAAGTATAAAGGTGATACCTAATGCGCTTAACTATTTTATCGGATATCTACATGCTTACCAGTTTATGTATAGACTTATTATATCCATTGAGGCTCAATAAAAAGAATCAATAAATAAATCCTTATTGTGGCTAAGATTAAGATCATGGTCTATATGGTATTCGTTACCAACTTAATCAATCACTAACCTACACTACTGGGTGAAGTTTTCTTTAATAATTATATTTTTTTATAGGAGTGTATTGGTCATTAGCAAAATAACAACAACAATAATAACAATAATAATAATAATAATAATAATAATAATAATAATAATAATAATAATAATAATAAGAAGAAGAAGAAGAAGAAACTAACTATAAAAAAAAAATATGAATAAACATTCAATAAAGGACCGAACCTCATTATGTGAAAACAACACAAACAAACAAAGAAAGAAAAAGGAAAGAAAGAGAAACGCAGATAGAAGCAAAACGGGCTTCAAAAGAAAAAAGAAAAATTCCTTAGAAGGAAAGGAAGAAACAATCGTACGGGAAAAACAAAAGAAAGAGAGTCTCGAGTGTTTTTTAAGCGCCGAAGATCGTGTTTCATCTAATCTTTGGCATACAATTCTTTGGGTTTCAGCAATACACTCCAGGTAGTTACATGTATTTCTTCCTCTTTTAAGACAATGGAATTTTATTGTCACGACCCGAAATCTCACCTTTAGGCCGTGATGGCGTCTAACGTTGAACCCGCTAGACAAGCCAACGTTTTGATTAATTTTACTTATTGACAATTTAAAATAACAATGATACTAGATCCATAATGATTAAAAACGCGGAAGACTAATAATTCAAGAACTTAAATAATAAATCTCATAACGATTTCCTTATCTACATCCCAGAACCGGTATCACAATCTCACGAACAGTCTAAGATTTACTAAAAATAACGGTCTAAAACAAAGTGTATACAACTGTCTTGGAAGTACAATAAAAAAAAAAAGACAGAGAAGGAATGGAATAAGAGGTGATGCCAAGGCCTGTGGACGCCTGCAGGACTACCTCAGTGTCGTCGTGGACTAAAGGATACTCCCTCGCTCAATGTCCACTGGGTACGACGCTGTAATCTGCACAACATAAAGAAGTGCAGGTGTAGCATCAGTACAACCGACCCATGTACTGAGTAAGTGCCGAGCCTAACCTCGGCGAAGTAGTGACGAGGCTAGGACACGACAACACATAACACCTGCGCAACTCAATAGTATAACAGGAAATAATGACAGGAAGTAATCAAGTAAAAACAACAACGGGGAAAGAACAGGTTAGGGATAAGGGCAACAATCCTCTGAAATAGTAGAACAAGGCAACAATTGAAACGTATAAATAACAACAGGAATTAACAGCTCTGAACAATTAAATAAACAGAAACGGCACGTCATGTCCCCTCGTGCTATAACCTTACAATCACTCGGCACAGAATGTCCCCTCGTGCATAAATAAATAATCACTCGGCACATAATGTCCCCTCGTACATAACCTCACAATCACTCGGCACAGAATGTCCCCTCGTGCATAAATAATAATCATTCGGCACGGAATCTCCCCTCGTGCATAAATAAATAGATAATCACTCGGCACGGAATGTCCCCTCGTGTATAACCTCACAATCACTCGGCACGGAATGTCCCCTCGTGCATAACATATGTAAAAGCAACAATTGACAAGAAAGACAATAATAAGGAACCTCAAATGTACAGAAATAATCAACGAGGATTCTACCGTTCCGGCAAGGAACACAACTATAACCAATCTCTCTCAGAAGTACAATTTGAACAATTAATCCTCAACCGAACAAATAATCAACAATATTCTACATCATGAATTACCCTCAAGGCATAGCTTCCAAAATGACAATTTCTTCATAACACAGAGAATATCTCGTGCTATAACCTTACAATCACTCGGCACGGAATGTCCCCTCGTGCATAAATAAATAATCACTCGGCACGGAATGTCCCCTCGTGCATAACCTCACAATCACTCGGCACAGAATGTCCCCTCGTGCATAAATAATAATCACTCGGCACGGAATCTACCCTCGTGCATAAATAAATAGATAATCACTCGGCACGGAATGTCCCCTCGTGTATAACCTCACAATCACTCGGCACGGAATGTCCCCTCGTGCATAACATATGTAAAAGCAACAATTGACAAGAAACACAATAATAAGGAACCTCAAATGTATAGAAATAATCAACGAGGATTCTACCGTTCCGGCAAGGAACACAACTATAACCAATCTCTCTCAGAAGTACAATTTGAACAATTAATCCTCAACCGAACAAATAATCAACAATATTCTACATCATGAATTACCCTCAAGGCATAGCTTCCAAAATGACAATTTCTTCATAACACAGAGAATATCAATGAAAACTATATAAATCATCAAGTTCGACTCACGGGCATGCTTGACCACAACGTATAGGTACTCGTCACCTCACCTATACGTTGGACATGAATATCACATAGCAAATAAGACTCAATACCTATTTCCTCAAGCTAAGGTTAGGCCACACACTTACCTCGATGCCACGAACACAAATCAAGCCTCAACTACCGCTTTACCTCTTGATTCCACCGCCAACTCGCTCGTATCTAGCCACAAGTTACTTAATTATATCAATAAATGTTAAATGAATAAATTCTAATGCTTGGAAATGAGTTTGCTAAAATTTTCCCCAAAAAGTCAAAATTCGAACCCCAGGCCCCCTTGGTCCAACCCGAAATTTGGACCAAAACCCGATTACCCATTCACCCCCGAGCCCGGATATATAATTGGTTTTGGATTCCGACCCCAAATTGAGGTCTAAATTCCCAAATTTCAATGTTCTTAGGTTTTTCCCATAATTCCCAATTTCCCCATGAAAACCCTAGATTCTAGGATGAAATCTTGTGAAAAGAAGTTAAGAAGTAAAGAAAATGAGTTAGAAATCACTTACAAATATTTTGGAGAAGAAAGAGTGTCTAGAAAATTGCCTCGTATGTTTTTAGGGTTTTGAAAAATAACAAATAACTGAAAATCCCGTTTATATATACCCCTCCCAGGCCTCCACCGCGGACCGCTCTAGAGCGACCGCAGCCGCGAAGGCCTCAACTGTGGAACCTCTCTGAAACCCCCCCCACTGCGGACCGCGCTAAGGAGACCGTGATCGCGACCGTGAAGGTTCCACCGCGGACCGGGTTTGGTCGACCGCGAACCTCGCTGTGGGTTCAGAGGTTTGACCCCCCTCAGACCTGCAACAGCTGTTCTAAGTCTAAAAGCACCCGGGAACCTACCCGAAACTCTCCTGAGCCCTCGGGGCTCAACACCAATTATACACACGACCTCAAAAATATCCTACGGACTCACTCGTGCAGTTACACCACCAAAATAACATAAAAAACTATGAATTAGGCCTCGAAATCGTTGTAATATTTCACAACATCTTAAACTCTCATATTTTCCACTTTTTGTCCGAATCACGTCAAACTTAGTCTGTTTCTTACCAAATTCCACAGGTAACTCATAATAAATATATTGAACCTGTTCCGGGATCCGTAACCACAATACGGGCCCGATCACACAGGTTTCACATCAAATTTCACTTCAAAAGCCTTTATATTTTTCAGAAAATAATTTTCTTTAAAAATTTATTTCTCGGACTTGGGACCTCGGGATCCGATTCCGGGCATACGCCCAAGTCCCATATTTTCCTACGTACCCTCCGGGACCGTCAAATCACAGGTCCGGGTTCGTTTCCCAGAAATATTGACCAAAGTCAACTTTATTCAAATAATTATCATAAATTCAACATTTACTCAATTTCCCACTTAACGGCTTCCCGGCAACACGCCTGGGCTGCTCACGCACATGGAAGTGAGATAAACGGAGGCCTTCATGGCCTCGGAACACGAATTTAGTTAAAATTACACGGGATGACCTTTTGGGTCATCACATTTATATACATAATTCTAATAGGGTTGAGTAGATATAATTTTGGAATTGGATTAAGAATTTGAAATATAAGGCTAAGAAAATTGGGAGAAATTCATGGGACTTTTCCGTGAATTAACTGGGTATATCATATGAATAGGTTGTATTTAATAGGTTTTGAAGTATTCTCAACTACCAGTAGCGTGAGTAAGTATAAATTGACGAATTAAGAGTCAAACATGAAATCCAAGGGTTAGGTATTCTAAATTAGCTATGAATTAGCTACAATAAGAAAATTAACATGAGTTTGATATTATGTAATTATAGATTTATTGGAAGAAGTTGTATGAATTGCTGGAGGTGAAGCATTTGGTATTTCGGCACGAGTACTAAGAGTAGTAATCTTACTGCAATTTATGTTTTCATAACTTGCATGATTTACCCATGATTTTTAATATGAATATGTTACCGATTATTTTGAGTTGCATGTGGGACAAGTCTTTTACTCGATATGATACTGAAATGGTTATTTGAGATGATTACCGTTGTTTAAATATTCTTGTTGTCATTAGATATGTTTTATCGGTACTTGAATTTACTGTTATCGATGAAATTACATGATTTGATAGGAACTGAAATGCCCTATGTTATTTTAAAATATTTTCTTACGAGTATATACGGATTACAGAGATGAGTATAAATGGGAGTAGACTTTGAAGGATCCAGTAGCTAATGGCGGGTTCGTTAGACCTGGTGCACCTTGTAATTACCGATTACCGTTATAGCCCTCGCTAGTGAGAACTACCATACCGTTACCGATTTTCCTCGAGTAGGGACTACCGTTATATTTGACTTCTTGCGAAGAAGTCCATAGTTATAGCGATTACATGATTCGTTCATAGAAACCTCCCAAATGTGAATATTGATATTATACAGTGGTTATTGAGCTTATTAATGAATTGTTAATTGTATTATACTACAAGGAAAGTATGATGAGACTAAAAATTATTTATTGTTTTTGAAAGAGTATTTTTATGTTATTTTCTGTTTGAGATACTAGCATGTTTTCTGACTTGTCCCCAATAAAAACGGTTGTGGTTAAGTATTATTACTCACTGAGCTAGCGACTCATTCCTCGCTAATTTTATTTACAGAGACAGCAGTTAACGCGGGCGAGAATTTCGTTAATTAGAGCGCACATGTTGATAGTTCATGGTGAGCCTCGCACTTGTCCGCGTGGGCGGAGATTTTATTTATTGTTATAGTCTTTTCTTTGAACTATAGAGTCGCTCCATAGTCATTATTTTAGTGTCATGAGTATTATTTTGTTATTATAGTTTTATGTTGAGTATCATTCTTTATTATCAAAGTTGGAGATAAATTAATATTTTTGGTTGTTAGTGGGTAGATTTGTAATGATGGAAACTTATTTTGGTTAATTTATAAGTTTTCAATTGTTTGGTATGATATTAGGATGTTTAGTTGTTGATTTGATACAGGAAAATTGTTGGGATAGTCCAAAAACAGAGAAAGCTCTGTCCGATTTTATGTAAAATACTGATTGGGCTTACTTGGGGGCACTTGCTCCTAAGTGCCAGCCATGATCCTAAATTAAGTCGTGAAAAAGTTGGTATCAGAGCTTAGGCATTAAGTCCCGAGTCATGGAGCAATGTTTAGTAGAGTCTTGTTCATGGGTATGTAGGCGCCCATACTTATGATCTTGATGCTACTGAACATTTAGTAATATTTTCCCTTCTTTCATTCTTTGATCGTGCGTTGAGATAACATGAGTTTGACTTTGGAATATTTCTTATGCAGGTGTCTAGGACACGCACACCCTCATCTGCTGGACGTGGTACAACCCACAGTGTCAGTCAAGTTGGGGTTCATAAAACTAGAAGACAGAGTGCTCCTCAACCTGAAGTTGGGAACATGGGTCAACCTTAAGCTGCTATGCCAGATCAAGTGCAAGGGCAGTTAGTTCAGGACACTCCACCACCAGTGCCAATTGTTGTACCTACTGTTGCCTTACCTGCAAACGCAGTGGAAAGGTTATTGAATGTGTTAGAGGCATCAGTTCTAACTCAGGGTGGAAGTTCAGCTCCTTAGGCTACTTTACAGGCACAAGCACCCGCACAGACTCAGACTTTCAGAAATAAGGAAGTATCCCTACAAGAGTTCCTGAAATTGAAATCACCAAAATTCACAGATTCTGATAATTCAGCAGATCCTCAAAGTTTCTTGGATGGGACACTCAAGGCATTACGTGCTCTAGGATGTTCTAGTGAGAGAGCCGTGGAGCTCGTAACATACAAACTAGAGGATATGGCCAATACATAGTATGAAACTATGTTGCTAGGAAGGCCAGCAGGAGAAACACCACTGATGTGGGACGAGTTCACTAAGTTGTTCATGAATCTTTTCTTCCAGATAGCCTGATGCAAGAATATGCTAGAGATTTGAGAGATTGGTTTAGACTCCAAATATGGATGTGTCAACATATAACACCAAGTTTTGTAAACTGGCTAGATATGCTCCGTACTTAGTGCCTACCGAAGAAGCTCGAGTTCAGAGGTTCGTTGATGGATTGGTTGGTTGGTTATACACTGTCGTAGCCCCACAAATGAAGACTTTATCCTACTCAGATGCAGTCGACCTCGCTAAAAAAATTGAAAATAAGGGATGTGATGAGCGTGCAACTAGTGATTTACGTAAGAAGGCCAAGACACGAGGGCCTTTCAGTGGCGATTTTAATGAAAATCGAAAAACAGGAAATCAGGGACAACAACAACAGGGTTCTCAGATAGGGACACACCTATCTTCACAGACCACATTACAGACAAGGTACTAGGGGACCGTCAGCATCTGGAGATCGTAATTCTGGGCAGATATATGCCACTACTCCAGTCTTCCAGACCTGTGGTAGATCGCATTTGCGCATGTGTCGTGTTCTAATTGGAGAGTGCTTTCGGTGTGGCCACTTGGGACATCACTTGAGGGATTTCCTGCAACCTCCGAGGAATTTCAACCAGGCTTCTATTCAGTCAGCTGCACCTACCCAGACTACTCGTAATACTTCGGGTGCTACAGGTACAGGAAATAGAGGTCGAGGTGCTGGGGACCGTGCTACTGTGACTCAAGGACAAGGGAATGCTGTTAGAAATCAGGTGAGAGTTTTTGCATTTACTAGACAGGATGCTCGGGCCTCGAATGTTGTGGTTACATATTTTCTTTCTGTATGTTCATTTGATGCACTTGCGTTGATTGATCCAGTATCTACTCACTCCTATGTGTCCTCGTACTTTGCTTTGAGGTTTAGTAGACATCATGAGCTATTGAATGAACCTTTTATAGTTTCTACTCCTGTTGGAGAGTCTCTATTAGCAAAATATGTGTATCGTGCTTGTCAGATTCGGTTTGAGGGTGGAGATACTCTAGCTGATCTTATTGTACTTGATATGATTGACTTTGACATGCTGATGGGAATGGATTGGTTATCTTCTTGCTATGCTATCGTCGATTTTCATGCAAAGATAGTCAAGTTTGAGATACCAAATGAACCTAGTTTTGTTCTAAAAGAGGGTCAGGTTCCAGAGACTTGCAAAGTTGTATCTTTTATGAAGGCTCAACGACTTCTGAAGAAAGGTTGTGTCACGACCCAAAATCCGGTAGTCTTGATGGCACCTAACCCAACCCGCTAGGTAATTCTGCTAATGACTATCCAAATTTCAATAATTGCTAACAAGTCAATTAAACAGAATAAATTATCTGAATCTATTACATTCTCGAAGGACTGGTAGTACAAGTCATGAGCTTCTAAGAATAGAGTTTATAAAATGGAAATTAATAAATACATAGTCTATTTGAAAAGTACATAAACGACACAATTTAATCTAAGGCTACCCCGAACAATAGAGGCAGCTGCAACATGGACGAGGGTACATCTTCAAATCCAGCAACCCTTGAACACAGCAACAACTGCAACCAACATCTGTACACAATGTGAAGAAGTGTAGTATCAGTACAACCGACCCCATGTATTGAGTAAGTAACAAACCTAACCGTAGGTTGAAAGTAGTGACGAGCTATCACGAGGTCGGGTCCAATATCGGTATTCCACAACAATCCATAGTAGCATAATACAAGCAATAAAAGGGTATCTCATAAGTAAAAGGTCTCAACCCGTTCACAGTTTCAGAAAAATAGGCATGCTTTTCAAATAATTTTAGTGAAACTCAGTCCTTTTGCCGAAAATGCCGAAAATACAGGTAAGTTTGAAAAAAACTGTGATTTTTCTCAAAATCCTTTCAACAATAAGTAATAGGTTTCATTTTCTTTCTAAATATCAAGTGCAAAAACACCTCTTTGTACCCACATACCAATGTATGTAAAAAGTCATGAATGACCTGATACTATATAACATGAGAAGAAAATGCATTTCTATGCATGTATGTCAAAGTGTGCATGTCAAATGCGATGCAACTCAGTGATAAAACCATATGCAAGCTCTTAGAGAATCAATTCACTCAGTCCTCTTAGTCATTCAGTCCTCCCAATCACTTATATACAGCCCCTCGGTCAAACATCACTCATATACAGCCCCTCGGGCAAACATCACTCAGTAGGTACCTGCGCTCACTGGGGGTGTGTACAGACTCCGGAGGGACTCCTACAGCCCAAGCACTATATCAATCCAATCATGACATAAATCAATGTGGCCCTTGACCTATATCAAACATGATGCGGCGTGTAATCCGATCCCATAAATATCCTCACAATCAATCCCTCGGCCTCACTCATAAATATCCTCACAATCAGGCCCTCGGCCTCACTCAGTCATCAATCTCTCCAGTCTCTCTCTCTCTCTCTCTCTCTCTCTCACAATGACATGAAACTAGCCCGAAAATGATTATGTGATGTATCAATGAATAACAACAGAGACTGAGATATGATATGCATATGTGTGCGTATGACTAAGTATATAAAACAATGAAAGCATATAACTCCACAGCAGAAATGACCTCAGTGGGTCCAAACAGTATCGCATAAGTCTAAGCATGATATCTAGCATGATTGTCAGCTCAATTACTATATCACATGGTGGAGACACAGATAACAACAAGATAGGGCCACTATACAGTGCCATGGGAACCTCAGGGTCCTAATTCACAGGGTGAACGCCCACATGCCCGTCACCTAGCATGTGCGTCAACTCAATACCAATCACATAACACGTATTGTGGGGTTTCATACCCTCAACACTAAGTTTAGAAGAGTTACTTACCTCAAACGAGCCAATACCAATGTTGAGCAGGCCAACCGATGCTCCAAATATACCATCCCGCGCGTTCTGACCTTGAACGGCTCGAAACTGACCAACAACAATTTAAATACATCAAACAATGCTAAAGGAACCAATCCCGATCATAAAAGATCAAATCTTGAATCGAAGCCCGAAAATGGCCAAAAACCCACCCCGGGCCCACACCTCGGAACCCGGTAAAACTCACTAAATCCGATAACTCATTCAATTACGAGTCCAACCATACTAGTTTCACTCAAATCTGACTCCAAATCGATGTGCAAAACTCAAACATTCATATTATAAACTTTAGGCCAAAAACCCCAATTTCCTCCTTAGAAATCATCAACCAAAAGCTAAAATCGAAGATAGATTCATGGAATATAATCAAAACCGAGTAGAGAACACTTACCCTAATCCCTATGATGAAATTTGCTCCAAAAATCGCCTCAATCCGAGTCCCACATCTCAAAATATGATAAAAGAACAAAAGCCTTGATTATAGCATTCAACCCAGCGATTTTTGCATTTGCGGACAACTCGTCGCACCTGCGACCACCGTATCTGCGGTCAGATCATCGCTTCTGAGAGCATACTCACCAGCAGACCATCTCGCACCTGCGGAACAATTTCCGCTCCTGCGCACCCGCATGTGCGATCTTTTCCTTCGCATCTGCGATGAGCTCCAGCTATAACTTCTTGCGCATCTACGACACATGGCTCGCACCTGCGGCCATCGCACCTGCGCAATACCACTTGCAGGTGCAGAACACCAGAACTAGCAGCTGAAATACTAAAGGAAATGATCTAAAATCAATCTGAAACACGCCCGAGCCCCTCGGGATCCCGTCCAATCATACCCATAAGTCACATAAAATAACACGGACCTACTCGAGGCCTCAAACCACACATAACAACATCGAAGAGATGAATCACACCTCAATTCGAATCCAATGAACTTTGAACATTCAAATTTCCAAAACACGCGCTAAAACATATCAAATCATCCCGGAATGAACTCAAAATTTTCACACAAGTCCCAAATGACATGAAGAAGCTATTCCAACTCCCGAAACTACAATCCGAATCTGATATCATCAAAGTCAACTTCCGGACAACTTATAAATTTCCCAAGCCTTCAAATCTCCAATTTTCACCAATTAGTGCCGAAACCTTCTAGAAATATCCAAATGCAAATCCGGGCATACGCCCACCAAAATCACTATCCGGACCTAAAGAAACCATCGAAACTCTGTTCCGGGGTCAAATTCTCAAAAAGTCAAACCTGGTCAAACCTTTCCAATTTGAAGCTTCTAGGTGAGAATCTTTCTTCTAAATCAATTCTGAATAACCTGAAAACCAAAACCGACGGTTCTCATAAGTCATAATACATCACACGGAGCTACTCATGCCCTCAAATAACCGAGCGAAGTACAAAATGCTCAAAACGACCGGTCGGGTCGTTACGTCCTCCCCCACTTAAACATATGTTCGTCCCCGAATATGCCCAGAGTTGTTCCAAAAGCCATAAAATTGCCGTGAAACCTCGCTATGCACATACCGAGGGGTGATCCCACGTCACCATATCCCATATAGGTCTGATAACACAACATAAATTGAAATTTCTTCATCCAACCTAGCCCAAACTTAGAATCCAATTTCTACATCCGATATTCCTATAAGATCAGAATATCGCATCAGCACACTGAATAAGTTTGAACAAGCTGTATCAAGCCATAGTCATAACCCAAGTTGAAATCACATGATATACCACATAATTCAAACACTCATAGCGATAATTTCTATTCACAATAACTGCTCAGACCAACCAATGCCGGTAAGAAACCTTATATCTAATATATCCCACTATAAATCCTTCATACACTGCCGACAATGAAAGACACGCAGAAACCCATAACCATTCGTCGGATCAACAAGTTGTGGAACTCCCTCCCCCTCGATAGGAACTATAGCAAATCTCTAAGCCGGTCAACATCAATATCCTTCCAAATTATTGCAACCACATCCGATAGCACCCATTCTAGACACAATGACCTCCTCCCACCTAACATAACCACTCTAGTGACATGACACATTGATACAGCTTAAAGCCACAACCCGTGCAACGTGTGCACCAAATAGCAACATTCTAAATGTACTCAACCTAGAAAATGCTTCAAACGAGAGGACAATTCTGTAAGCTTAACAAGTACCTTCACAACACCAGGATAAAAGCCTAGCACACACCGTAGAACCAAAACACACGAACCCAACACAAAGGATCATCTCTCAATCATAAATTCGCTGCAATGCGTGACCCCTATCCAAACGTTGGTCCATAATATATACCTCGCTCCGTCTAGCTCAAAATTAATAACAATATGAAATTCGACATCCAGTACTCAAAGTGCATTACCATAACCACGGAGAATCAGATGATACAATGCCACACGATATGCAAAAGTACATAACCAATACGCCCTCAATCATACAATACTCAATTGCTCATCTCACCCAAATTTCGCTATAAGATCACAATAGAACCGCACCATGTGTGCCCAAAACCAATGAATCACACCTCCTCGCAGCATAGAAGAGTAACTCATAAATCATTTCAGAACATGAATAAGCTTAGCAACAACCAAATAACATGTCCCTCAACAATAGCATTATGGAGTCCATCAATCCAACTCGATGTAGAATACACATCTTAATTGGGCCTACTCATGGACCCCCCATATCGACTCTGGTCCCCCACAATTAGATGATTAACCCTTCAAAAGTCCACAATAATTAAATCACAACACACATTATCACTTAGCTATCTTCGGCCACAACCTCACAGCCCACAACTATGAAACAATCTACTTCTAAGAACTCTCAGTCTCCAAACTCGTAGAACACACGTACCACCGTATCTGATCCCAACTCCACCACTAGAATGTCTAGCACTTCTCCAATACATGATCATACCACGAGGAATACCTCTATACTCCTTTTGTTCCACAAAGTAAAATTTGAATATCCGCAGTCGATCAACCAGGAGAGTGCCGCAGAACAATTGAAGTTTCCATAAGTCAAACACATTGCCCTTCCCGAAATGTATACTCTCATCAAGCCATACCAAATAGTAACATCATTACCTAGTCATCTGAAACCTTCCATGTCGCCTACAAATTTCATGATCTTCCCTTCAAATTTGAATTGTTACCTTGCACCTGCAATTCTCAATACTACACAACGCACCGCACCTATTATACCATCATATGAAAGATACGAAAATCTCAAAACCAACTCTGAGTCGCAAGCAACTACATACTCGATTAGCCAAGAACTTTCCATTCAATTTCATTTTGGAGAAATCACAATACGCAACATGCCCACGCACCAGTAGGAAATATACATATCAAATCATGGTAGAAACCATCAAGAACTCTCTGAAATCCGTTTGCACTTAACCAAACCGTCAGGACTGAATCTCTCTAACTTAAACAAGTTAAGCATGTCGCCAAAACCCAAGGACATTGCCACAAAGCACCTGTAAAAATCCACCACATCGCAAGTACCCAAAGAACATACCATATCTTTTATTATACTGATCCAACCTAATAAGAAGCTGCCCAAATTCTTCGAGTCCTAATTGCCTTTCAAATTGATACTTCTCCTTGCTAGAACACTACGATCCTTAACCAAACGTGCCCAACAAACTCTAGCATGGGACCACACCGTCCTAAGGCTCATAAGCCATTGAACTCCCTCTTAAGCACCCCAAAAGTACCACAACTAAGATACCCACTCTGAAGAGACCTTCCGTGAATCTAAATCCATTACCTTCACCTCCCTAATACTGATATGTAGAATCCATAATGATATAGAAATGCCATAAGGCTTGACACCATCCAAGGTAAATCTTATTTTCTAGCCAAATACACGTCTTGAAGATTCCCAATCGTTACATATAAATCTTGAATCCATTAGAACCATTCTCGAGAGTTATTCACTCTGCTCAAATCTCGATTAACCGACCAAACGGACCGAACGACCTGTGCCCCATTAGCACACCAACACCCCAGGGAGTAACCCACACTCCTAAGCAACCGAGCACTCTCCTACTCCACGCACACCACATCCTTCACAACTAACCACTCAATTATCCCATGATTATCACATACCCATAGAGTGTGATACAACCCATATCCAAAAATTCCCTTATTCGATTCATTCTCAAATTCCACCGCTACAAGTCATAACTGATTCACCAGTATACCTCAAACCAAAACCAATACAACACATAATCGTGCAATCAACTCGTCGATAACAGACTCCCCCACTTGGCTCAAATCATGGATCAATGCACACAATAATTCATGGTTCCCATACTTTATTATTGTCATAATACCGCAGTGAGATTCAACTAAATCCTTTCTGAGCTCATGTAACGCAAACCATCTAATACTTCAAATTATCTGCAAATCACACATTCACCATTGTAATAGCTAGGCCAACTTCCACAATTGATCTAAACTCAAATTGCCACATATATCATTCACTGGTAAAAGAGAACTCGCTACAAAATAATATAAGGATCACACAACCTCAGGACACCTCGCAAGAAATAGCCACACCTGCTTAGCCTCAAACTGCTATCTCTTTATACTTCTCTATAGTCATAACTATTACGCAATCACTTTACCTCCCTGAGTCCGAACTCTTAATCACAACATGAAGGTCTACTTCACTCCACAACTAAACCATATGAGAGGTCCTTCAATGCACCCCTAACTCGAGGCCATACGCCAAATCCATACAGAAGTCAAACACCCAATAGTCATTGCTACCTTTCCAACAAACTCTTCTAGTCACATTCGAACAATCTAAACACATCTCACAATCAAATCATACTCACCACATAGTCATCTAGTCACAAATCCTACCAATAAGGACACAAACGGACATATAAGGCCCAAATGCACGTGCTCACATAATAAAAATCTCAGTACTCAAGCCACATATAAGACCCGGCCTCAAGTCCTCCAGACTAGCCCATCATCAACATACCAAAATCACATCTCGCACCTCAACCATGGAAATCACAAGCCGTGGATGCACAATTGATACTCATATGCGCACACGAATGTGTGGAAGGAATTCAAGGAGTTACGCTTTCAGTTGAATAAATAGAGCACGATAAGGAAAGAAAGATGGGGAGTATATCCTAAATGCCCTGTAGCCTCTCAAAAATAGGTATGGACGTCATCATACCGATCCGCAAGAATCTACTAAATACTTGCTCATGACTTGTAGAACCTATGAACCTAGAGATCTGATACCAATTTGTATTTCGCTAGTCGTGATGGCACCTAACCTAACCCACTAGGTAAGCATACTAATGACTATCCAAATTTCAATAATTGCTAAAAAGTCAATTAAATAGAATAAATTATTTGAATCTATTAAGTTTCCCAATGACTGATAGTACAAGTCACGAGCTTCTAGGAATAGTGTTTACAAAATGGAAATGAATAAATACATAGTCTGTTTGAAAAGTACATAAACAACAAAATTTAATCTAATGCTACCCCGAACAACAGAGGCAGTTGCAACATGGACGTTGTAAATCTTCCAATCTAGCAACCCTAGAACACAGCAACAACTGCACGCAATGTGCATAAACGTAGTATCAGTACAACCGACCCCATGTACTGAGTAAGTAACAAACCTAACCTTAGGTTGAAAGTAGTGACGAGCTATCACGAGGTCGGATCCAATACCGGTATTCCACAACAATCCATAACAGCATAATACAAATAATAAAAGGGTATCTCAGAAGTAAAATGTCTCAACCCGTTCACAGTTACAGAAAAATAGGCATGCTTTTCAAATATTTTCAGTGAAATTCAGTCCTTTTGCCAAAAATGCCAAAGATACAGGTAAGTTTGAGAAAAAACTATGATTTTTCTCAAATTCATTTCAATAATAAGTAAGAGGTTTCATTTTCTTTACAAATATCAAGTTCAATAACACCTCTCTGTACCCACATACCAATGTATGTAAAAAGTCATTAATGACGTGATACTATATAACATGAGAAGAAAATGTATTTCTAAGCAGGTATGTCAAGTGTTCATGTTAAATGTGATGTAACTCAGTGATAAAACCATATGCAAGCTCTCAGAGAATCAATTTACTTAGTCCTCTCAGTCACTCAGTCCTCTCAATCACTCATATACAGCCCCTCGGGCAAACATCACTCATATACAACCCCTCAGGCAAACATCACTCAGTAGGTACCTGCGCACACTAGGGATGTGTACAGACTCCGGAGGAGGTCCTTCATCCCAAGCGCTATATCAAGCCAATCATGGCATAAATCAACAATCATGCTGCGACATGCATCCCGCTCCCAAAAATAAACATGTTGCGGCGTGCAACCCGATCCCACAAATAAACATATTGCGGCGTGCAGCCCGATCCCCATAAATATCCTCACAATTAGGCCCTCGGACTCAATTGTAAATATCCTCAAAATCAAGCCCTCGGCCTCACTCAGTCATCAATCTCTCCAGTCTCTCTCTCTCTCTCTCTCTCTCTCTCTCTCTCTCTCTCGGGCTCACGATGTCATGAAACTAGCCTGAAAATGATGATGTGATGTATTAATGAATAACAACAGAGACTGACATATGATATGCATATGAGTGCATATAACTGAGTATATAAAATAATGAAAGAATATAACTCCACAGAAGAAATGACCTCAGTGGGTCTAAATAGTATCGACATAAGTCTAAGCATGATATCTAGCATGATTGTCAGCTCAATTACTATATCACATGGTGGAGACAAAGATAACAACAAGATAGGACCACTATACAGTGCCATAGGAACCTCATGGTCCCAATTCACAGGGTTAACGCCCACACGCCCATCACCTAGCATGTGTGTCACCTCAATACCAAACACATAAAATATATTGCGGGGTTTCATAACCTCAACACTAAGTTTAGAAGAGTTACTTACCTCGAACGAGGCAATACCAATGTCGAGCAGGACAAATTATGCTCCAAATATGCCATCCCACGCGTTCTAACCTCCGAACGGCTCGAAACTTACCAACAACAATTAAATACATCAAACAATGCTAAAGGAACCAATCCCAAGCATAAAAGATGAAATCTTGAATCAAGCCCGAAATAGGCCCAAAAGCCCACCTCGGGCCCACACCTCGAAACCCGACAAAACTCATAAAATCTGACAACCCATTCAATTATGATTCCAACCAATCTAGTTTCACTCAAATTCGACTCTAATTCGATGTTCAAAACTCAAGAATTCATATTATGAAACTTTAGGCCAAAAGCCCCAATTTCCTCCTTAGAAATCATCAACCAAAAGCTAAAATCGAAGAGAGATTCATGGAATATAATTAAAACTGACTAGAGAACACTTATCCCAATCCCTATGATGAAATTTTCTCCAACAATCTCCTCAATCTGAGTCCCACATCTCAAAATATGATAAAAGAACAAAAGCCTCGATTATAGCATTCTGCCCAGCGATTTTCGCATTTGCCAATTAGTGCCGAAACCTTCTAGAAACATCCAAATGCACATCCAGGCATATGCCCTAGTCCAAAATTACTATCCGGACCTAACGGAACCATCGAAACTCCATTCTGGGGTAAAATTCTCAAAAAGTCAAACTTGGTCAAACCTTTCCAATTTGAAGCTTCTAGCTAAGAATCATTCTTCTAAATCAATTCTAAATAATCTAAAAACCAAAACCGAAGGTTCTCATAAGTCATAATATATCACACAGAGCTACTCATGCCCTCAAATAACCGAGCAAAGTACAAAATGCTCAAAACGACCGGTCGGGTCGTTACAGGTTGCTTGGGTCTCTTAGCTATTGTAAATGACAAAAGAAAGGAAACAGTTCGTATAGAAAATATACCAGTTGTGAGAGAATTTTCTGATGTATTTCCTGAGGATTTACCAGGATTTCCTCTAGTACGAGAAATAGATTTTTGTATTTATTTTCCACCTGACACACAACCCATATCAATACCGCCACATCGGATGGCACCAACAGAGTTGAAGGAGCTAAAACAACAACTGCATGATTTGTTAGATAAGGGTTTTATCAGACTGAGTATATCTCCTGGGGTGCACCAGTACTGTTCGTAAATAAGAAAGACGGATCCCTGAGAATGTGCATTGACTACAAGCAGTTGAACAAGATAACAATACGCAATAAATATCCTTTGACTCGTATAGATGAGATGTTTGATCAGTTACAAGGAGCTGCCCACTTTTCAAATATTGACCTCCGTTTTGGTTATCATCATCTTAGAAACAAAGATGAAGATATATCTAGGACTACTTTCAGAACTTGATGCGGGCACTATGAGTTCCTTATGATGCCTTTCAGACTGACTAATGCTCCAGCTGCATTCATGGATTTAATGAATAGGGTGTTCAAGTCGTTTCTATATAGATTTGTAATAGTATTTATTGATGATATCCTGATATATTCTCGTATCCAAGGAGAACACAAGGATCATCTTAGGATTGTATTTTGCGAGAACATCGGCTATATGCTAAGTTCTCGAAGTGTGAATTTTGGCTACATTCGATAGCATTTCTGGGGCATGTTGTATCCAAAGATGAAATTATGGTAGATCCTAAGAAGAATAAAGTTGTGCAGAAATGTCCCATACCTACTTCTGCTACAGAGATTCACAACTTTTTAGGCTTAGCAGGCTATTACAAGCGTTTTGTGTAGGATTTCTCCAAAATAGCAGCGCAGCTAACAAAGCTAACACAGAAAAATGCAAAGTTTTAGTTGATGGAGGAATGTGAGCAGAGCTTTCAAAACCTCAAAACATGTTTGACAACTGCACCAATATTAGCCTTACCATCAGGTTCTGGAGGATTTACGGTGTTCTGTGACGCATCGAGGGTGGGATTAGGATGTGTTCTCATGCAAAATGGTCGCGTTATTGCGTATGCTTTGAGACAATTGAAAAAGCACGATAAAACTATCCTACACATGATTTGGAGATGGTTGCAGTGGTATTTACTCTAAAAATTTGGAGACATTAGCTATACGTCGAAACTTGTGAGATTGATTCTGACCATAAAAGTCTGAAGTATATCTTTCAGCAGAGAGATCTAAATCTTCGGCAGTGTCTTTGGATGGAACAACTCAAAGACTATGATTGTTCTATTTTGTATCATCCTAGAAAAGCCAATGTGGTGGTTGATGCGTTGAGCAGAAAATCTATGGGGAGTTTGGCACATATAGCTCTTGCAAAAAGACTTTTGGTGAAAGATATTCAAAGACTAGAAGATACATTTATCAAATTTAGTTTCGGAAATTCAGAGGCATTGTTGGCTTGTGCTCAAGCTAAGTCTTCAGAGCGCATTAAGGCCACCCAATATGAGGATGGGCAATTATGCAAATACAGAGATGAAGCCTTAGATGGTAAAAACAAGGATATGATTGTTGAAAGTGATGGTGTACTTCAGATGGGTGACAGGCTATGTGTAGAAGACGTAAATGGGTTGAGACATGTTATTCTTGAAGAAGCCCACAACTTTAAATACACTATACATCCTGGATCCACAAAAATGTACCATGACCTGAAGCAATTTTATTGGTGAGAAGGTATGAAGAAAGATGTTGCTAACTTTATTTCTAGTTGTTTGACTTGTCAGTAGGTCAAGGCTGAGCATCAGCAACCCGCAGGACTACTACAACAAATTTAGATTCCAGAGTGGAAATGGGAAAGAATTACAATGGACTTTGTCACCGGTCTACCACGAACCCTTAGAGGTTATGACTCGGTATGGGTGATTGTAGACTATATATAGTTGAGTAAGATATGCACAGCTATTTATGAACGAAATTGTCCGACTTCACGGAGTCCTCATATCCATCATCTCTGATAGAGGATCACAATTTACCTCATACTTTTGGAAATATTTTCAAGAAGCATTGGGTACATGAGTAGATCTTAGTACTGCATTTCATCCACATACAGACGGGCGGTCAGAACTTACTATACAGATCTTGGAGGATATGTTAAGATCTTGCGTTCTTGAGTTTGGAGGTTGTTGGGACACTTATCTACCTTTAGATGAATTTGCTTACAACAATAGCTTCCAGTCCAGTATTCAAATGGCACCGTACGGAGCATTGTATGATAGAAGATATCGTTCTCCTATCGGATGGTTTGAAGCTGGTGCGACTAACGTTTTGGGACCTGACTTAGTACAAGAAGTTATGGACAAATTCCAGTTGATCAGACAGAGATTGCTTACAGCTCAAAGCAGACAAAAATCTTATGCGAATAAGAGAAGAAGAGATTTAGTGTTCACAATTGGGGACAAAATGTTCCTACAAGTCTCTCCTATGAAAGGTGTGATGCGGTTTGGGAAAAGAGGAAAGCTGAGCTCCAGGTTTATAGGAGCGTATGAGATACTAGACCGAGTGGGAGCGGTGGCTTATCGTTTGGAACTTCCTCCTGAGTTGTCCTTTATTCATCCAGTTTTTTATGTATCAATGCTAAGAAAATGTATATCAGACTCATCTCAGGTGCATGAAGCACCTGCTATACCGCTTGATGAGAAGTTGTCTTACGAGGAGAAACCGATGGATATTGTTGATAGGCAAGTAAGAAAGCTACGATCAAAAGAAATTGAGTTCGTAAAAATCGGAATAATTAAACCTTATGAAGTTGTAAGAAATTTCTATGAATTTTGAGATTTAATTCCTTGTTTTTGATGATATTTTGATGATTTAAATGCTTGAACAAGTTCGTATGATGGTTTGGGAGTCATGTGTGTTTTTGGTTTTGAGACCCGAGGGCTCGGGTGAGTTCCGGGTAGCCAACGAGGTGTGAAAAAGGGAAAAATCTGGTGTTTTTATTCAGTTTTCTGGTGTCAGGCATTTTACCCTATGCGAACGCATTCAAGGGAGTGCGAACGCACAGGTTTATGGGAGCTAGGGGACCTGGGTAGGAAATACACTATGCGAACGCACCATGGCAGGTGCGAACGCGGAGGGTAATGGGGTCAGGTCAGTGCGAACGCAGGCAGGGGGTGCGTCCGCACTGGGTAAGGTAGGACCTGGGTGGGGGAGTGGTATTTGACCTGTGCGAACGCGGCTATTGGCCCGCGAACGCATAGGTCTTTTTGGTCAAACCTGTGCGAACACGGTCAATAGGCTCCGAACGCATAGAGTTATTTTCTCCAGTGATTTTATTAAGTCCAAAACAGACCTATTACAGGATTATTTCCATTCTTCACCCTTTTCTTCTTCCCCAAACTTCCATATACGAAATTCAAGCTCCCCAACCTCCATAGCTTCATAGGTATGTGTACTTCACTCTGTTTTCTTCCACGTTTCTTCATCAAACACTAGATTCTAGGCCTAAAAATATGAAATCAAAGTAT
>ML290220.1:695-41315 GCA_005239495.1 Nicotiana undulata | reverse complement strand
ACTAGAACACTTACCTCAATGAAGAACAAGGATTTCCCTCTTCAAAATCGCCCCCAAGAGCTCTTTTCCATACAACAATGGTGTAAAAAGGTGTTTAAGTCGCGGAGGGTTTAATTTAAATATGCCCAGTGATTCTTTCACCGCGATCGCAGCCTTGCCCCTGCGATCGCATAGTGTTACGTCCTTTGACTTCCGCGATCGCAGCCTTAAGCACGCGATCGCGCTTCACTCTCACACAACCTCACGCGATCGCAACCGTGCCCATGCGATCGCGATGCATTATCAGATGCTCCCTCACGTGCCAAATTACTCTACGCGATCGCGAACTCCACTACGCGATCGCACTTCACACCCCGCTCAACTCACGCAATCGCGACCTCCTCCATGCGATCGCGAAGAACAAAAATCTTCCATTCCTCAGCAAACCCTACGCGATCGCGATCAAGTCCACGCGATCGCACTGCTTAAGCCACTCACCCTACGCGATCGCGAACCATTCCTCGCGATCGCAGTGAACAAATTCCAGTTGCATAAACACCAGAAAACCAGCAGTGTTTTCAAGTCCAAAAATGCCCGTTAACCACCCGAAATCAATCCCGAACCCCTCGGGACCCCAACTAAACTTACCAACATGTCCCATAACATCATTCAAACTTAGTTGCACTCTCAAAACACCAAAACTAACGTCAAAACTCCAAATTTGTATCGGATTCAAGCCTAAGAACTTTGATATTTCTAAATTTTCACCAATGATGCCGAAACTATCCAAATCAACTCCGATTGACATGAAATTTTGCACAAGTCCAAAATGACATTACGAACCTGTTCCAACTGTCGGAATTCCATTTCGACCCCGATAGCCTATTTTCCACTGCCGACCGGAATCACCAAAAACTAACTTTCACCAATTCAAGCCTAATTCTACACCAGATATCACAATATTATTTTGAACACACTCCTAAGTCCCAAATCACCTGAAGATGATATCCGAGCCATAAAATCTACATTCCGAGTTCGTTTACCAATAAGTCAACTCTAAGTTGACTTTTCCCATTTTAAGGCTATTCTTAAGGACTAATGCCTGAATTCTCATTTAACCATTCCG
The DNA here is from genome assembly GCA_005239495.1 of Nicotiana undulata. NCBI lineage: Eukaryota > Viridiplantae > Streptophyta > Magnoliopsida > Solanales > Solanaceae > Nicotiana > Nicotiana undulata. Next base: position 40,210 of record ML290220.1, on the reverse strand, counting down.
ATTTCAAGCCTATCAACTCTAACACATTAATAATATAATAACCAATCTATAATAAGTCAATAGCAACAATTATGATGAAGGTTTTCTCGTAACGACAGACCGGGTCGTTACACAATGTGTCCTATATGCAAGGTTTCTAATATGCAATTTTAATGTCAACCCTATAGGCGGGATTTCTAATATGCAAATATAGAACTCAGAATTAATACCATCAACGGAGGTCCTATAGACAAGATTTCTAAGAATAATAGAGAACTCATACAATTTTACCAAATGAACAGAATTAACCGCATCGCTGAAACCCTATAGGCAGGATTTCTACCCAGTTTGACAAAAGGAAATAAGAACCTCCCCCCCCCCCCCCCCCAACTTTTCTAAATATCCCCGGACTTTGTTTATTACAAAGTTATTACATACCAGAATAGCAAATGAATTACATAACAATAATGAGATACTATTGTTTAATCAAAGAATGAGATTCGTTGACCAAAGCTATTTTAGGATAAACACGGGTTACTGATAATCGAGTGAATAATATAATGAATAAAGGAATAATAAGTGATATAGAATGCAGAAAAGTAAAGCCGTTTGTATTCCAGAATTCAGATGATCTTATGGGTTACATTTCTTCCCTTTATATAGGGGTTTCCTAGTATAACGTTTGGTTCCTGTCATGATTGCTCATTAATGGCTAATTATTACATTAGTGAGGCATTACAAAGGATAACTGTAACTGTTGTATAGGATTTACGTAACATACAAGTCATTAACTGTTGATTCTCGAATCTACCCGTAGCTTCGTCTAGGTTCACTGTGACCGTATCTCTTCTTTGTCATTAAGTTTCCCGTGGTTGATGAACTCGTGGGTTTATTTACCGTGCCTCTTTGTCCCGTGCCTCTTTACAGAATCAAGTCTATCTGTTGCAATTTCCTTGGTCCACGTAACTAGCTGAGTTGTCAAGGTCTTGCTTACGTGTGATACTTCTTTTTTACCAATACATATAGTCCCCCCCACTTACCATATATTTGTCGATTAATATTTGGTAAGTGGATATGCATTTTCGGCGGGAATATTTTGCCGCCGCTTTGCTTCGTAACATTGTATCTTTTTATGAACACAGTCGTCGTTTATCACTTCCATTAATGTTGCTTCCATGTGTCCTTTTTTGATTGGCTCTGCAATAAATCGACGCTTTTTAAGGCTTTTGCAGGTATATCAGTCCCGAAGTGACATCTTTGATTGTGACTTTTCATCATTATTCTCCCATGTTTTGACGGTTGCCCTTATGTATAAATGGTCTTCTTCTTTTCTTTACTTTCACGGAACACTTTCATACTTAATTACTCTTTTGCAAAGAATTTTCCTTTGTTTTCATAAAGATGTCTTCATCAAACCAACCAGAAAAGGTTATAGACGTAGAGACTCTGGCATCTTCTTCTGCTCCATCTAGGAGCTGGAGAGGTGGTCGACTGAGGAGTTTGGGATCTGCCTCTACTAGAGGTTCTTCTTCCCCTCTGGTTTCTCCTCCTTCCTCTAGGTCTTTGTTGTCCCCTAGAGCTAGGTCTTCTCACTCTGTTTCTAAGAGTAAGGATGATATTCGTGAACCCAAAGTTGACAAAATTATTCCTACTGAGATAGTATTTACAAGGGAAAGTTCATCTATCGCTGAACAGTCTTCTTCTTTGGAGAGTGTAGAGAAGTATGCGACAATTATTACTGAAGGTCACATTCCTCTTGTCCGCAGGGAATGTTCCTGGGAGTCTAATGTTCCTATTCTTGTGCCGAATAATAATCAGAGGATTACGTCTTACAAGACGGGTTATTCCTTTGTTTACACTTATCCTTTTACATTAGGATTTAAACCTCCCATCGACCCTGCTATCATCGAGTTTTTCCGCTTCTTCAATATCTGTCTAGGACAAGTCGGTCCTTTAGTGTGGCGAGTAGTTGCTTGCTTGAGAGTTTTAGCTTCTAAGGTTTCAGTTCCCTTCACCTTCCACCATCTTATTCATTTATATTCTCCTGTCTTATTTCGTCAAGGGGTTTTTACTCTGGCTGCTCGGAGTAAGAGAGTTTTAGTAACCCAGGTGACGATAAGGACAGAGGTTGGTAACTCAGGTACGTAGCCGTTCCCACCGCTGTTTTAGTTGGTGAAAACAATCTTCCCTTCCCTGAGAAGTGGAACCGTGCACGTAAGTACTTTTTGGTTCGTATCTATTTTCTTCATTTAGATTTGAATTGCGTTTTTAATACCGTGTCTATTTTTCTTTTCTTTTTTAGCAATCATGAATACCGTCGAGAATGTCTCCGATATTTGTGATTGAGTAGAAAGAATGTTGTCTTCCGCTCCTGTTGAAGAAAGATCTTGGAAGTCCTTTTCTATGAAGTACAATTGGATTTTTAAAACCCACGGTAAGCGAAGTTTTTCTTACTTCTTGCCTTACCTGAGTTCTTTTTTATTCTAATTTAATGTTTCCCTTTTTTCTTGATAGGGTTTTCTGTCTGTGGGTCATCTGGTTCGTCGCTCCCGAAGATGTCTTTGTCCCATGCTCAAAGCATCCTTGCCAGTTCTTTGAAGAGAAAAGTTAGTGATCCCCATTCTGGAGGGGAAGAGGAAGAAGGAAGAGAGGGTTCTTTGGTGCACCGGTCGAGAAGAAGGCGAGTAGTTTCAAATGATGAATCTGCTCCCAAGTCTCTTCCTTCCGTGTTGGAAATTAGGCCCTCTTCTTCCCGAGATGAATCTCAGTCCCGGTTCAAGATTCTGTCGAGCGTCTTTTCCATGAAGGGTTTGAGCTAGACCCTGATGACGTTCCCTTAGCTACTGTCTTTCCTGATTTTGCTGTTGTTCCTGCTCCTCTTGCTATTACTGCCGATCCTCCGTCTGTATCTGTTATTTCCTTAGCTCCTTCATCCATCCTTATCTGTTGACGTGCTCGTGGCTCTCTTGGCTCCTTGTCCGTCCGTATCTGTTGTTGCTCCCTCCGTTCCTGCTTCCGTACCTTCTTTTGTGGAAGTAGGGTCTTCCAGCAGGGAGATGCGGAGGGTTATAATTGAGGTTCCAGTCGGAGGGAGTCTTTTCAAGAAGACAGATGAGCCTGAAGTGTGGCTCAAACCTCTGATTGGCTCTGAAGAGAGGTCCAAACTTGACAGCCATTCAACTCTTACTTGGGCCAACGAAGTGGTGCACAATTCTTTGAAGGTATGCCTTTGAATTTTTTCATACATACAATTTTCTTCGAATAACAGTTTAACATGTTTGATTGTTTTACTGTTTTTTGGTAGACGCACATTATTGGCTTAGAACTCATGAAGAGAGTTTCTGTCACGACCCAAATTCCTAACCTCAGGGATCGTGATGGCGCCTAACACCACACTTGCTAGGCAAGCCAATGTTAGAAGTCGTTTAGCTAATTTCCTTGATTAATTACTTGAGCATAAATAAATAAATTTCAATTGAGCCTTATTAAAACAATTCTCAACAAAATAAAATAAGATAATAACAATAGCCGTTTAAATAAAACGAATCACGAATTAATTATATAAACAACTCTAAGACTACCTCAGGGTCTGATGTCACAAGCCACGAACTTCTAAGGAATACTACAAATAATGGCTGAAATAAATAGTATAATTGTTCTGAATAATATAAAACAGTATATGTAAAATAGGAGAAGACTCTCGGAATCTGCGAACGCCGGCAGATGTACCTCGTGTCTCCAAATGAATCGGGTGGTCATCATGGAATCCTCCACTGCTGATTAGAATCTGGATTTGTGCAAAAGAGCACAGAGTGTAGTATCAGTACAACCAACCCCATGTACTGAGTAAGTGCCGAGCCTAACCTCGGCGAAGTAGTGACGAGGCTAAGGCGGGGCTTTAACGATAAACCTGTGATATTAATATATGTACGATAACACAATAAAATAATTCTGCACGAACAAGAAAATATATCTGAGACAGTAATTATAAGACAATAAGGAAATCTAAACACATCAATTCAAATACTGCATCAATAATAAAATAACACAACCGCCTCTTTCAGGCCTCAACTATAACCAAATCCTCAAAATTTCCAAGTTCTTCAAGCTTTATCTTTGAATGAAAGTAGCACCAAAATATGAAAATAGTACTATAAAATAGAAAGTTTCAAATCTTTGTCTTCCTAAAAATAAAACAGTAAAAATAGTCCTTTAGCTTTTAAAACTTTGATTCTCTTTTTCTTGAAAAACAATTCAGTAAAATATAAATGTAAATATCCTCCCTTATCACTGTCATATATTATATTTTCCCTGTCCACCCTTATCGCAGTCATATATATATTTATTTCCCCTGTCCACCCTTATCACAGTCATATATATTTATATCTCTTGTCCACCCTTATCACAATCATATATATTTATATCTCCTGTCCACCCTTATCACAGTCACATATATTTATTTCTCCTGTCCACCCTTATCACAGTCATATATATTTATATCTCCTGTCCACCCTTATCACAGTCACATATATTTATTTCTCCTGTCCACCCTTATCACAGTCATATATATTTATATCTCCTGTCCACCCTTATCACAGTCACATATATTTACTTCTCATGTCCACCCTTCTCACAGTCATATATATTTATTTTTCTTGTCCACCCTTATCACAGTCATATATATTTATTTATTTATTTCAACTTTCACGATTCAGGCCAAGCCTCTAACAATACTATTATTTCCCCAATTTCAAACAGAAGATCATATAGCTCGTAAGCTTTAACCAATAATATTTTACAATAAAACCAACCAGAATATAAGTAAACACCGTAATGCTGTCAATCCAGCTCAGTCTTTATATACTAAGATAAACTCAAGAGAACAACCAACATCTTTAACACACTTACAACAACAATTGGAAATAACTCAATGAAACCCAATAAACACGCGAACCTCAACAATTATAATTAATAAACTGCATTTTTCCTCTAATCTCATCATTAACCTCTCAACCATGAAACCAACAGGAATATCTAAAAATATATATTTATTTCATAATAACAATACCAAATATCTCAACCATGTTTATATCACAAGGGAACCAGCTCAAACAACCAATACTCTTTCCAAATAGTCTCAACGATAACTAACAACAATTCAACAAGGCCAAATAGTCATAGAAACAATAATGAACATGTAACAGTTAAAACAATGATCAAATAAGTGGGGAACGGGAAAGGGGATCATGTTTAACAAACGATTTGGGTGGTGCATAGATACTCGTCACCACACCTATACACCACACCCATGCAATTCACGTAGCAAACAAGTGGGGAGTCCTATTCCCTCAAGCTAAAGTTAGGCCAAACACTTACCTCAATTCCGCAGGCCACTCACAGCTCAATTATTGCTTTTCCTTTTGAATTCACCTCTAAATTGCTCGAATCTAATCAAAATTAACTTAATATCATTAACTAATGCTAAAGGAACTAACTTTATTGAAAAATATAATTTTTCCTAAGTTTTCTCAAAAAAAGTGAAAACCCGACCCCGGGCCCGCTTGGTCTAAACTCGGGGTTCGGACCAAATTACGTTTACCCATTCACCCACGAACCCAAATATACAATTAATTTTGAAATCCGACCTCAATTCGAGGTAAAGATTCGATTATTATAAAATTCCCTAATTCTACCAAAATCCTCAATTTTTACCATGAAAATTCTTAGTTTTAGATTTAAAAGTGATGAAAAACAATGGGTAATTGAAGGAGTAAAGTTTATAATTGAGTACCTATGACTTGGGGATGATATTTGGTGAAGAAATTCGTCCCTAGGGCTGTGGGGTTCGAAAATTTGAAGAAGAAGAAGAAGAAGTCTACCCGTTTTGTATTTATTTTTCTGCCAGCTATCCTGTCTCGTTTCCCGTTCCAAACGAACCCTAAACTCTATTTTCTTGTGTCCAATGGATTCCTTGTGAAATTATAATGAATTTAGGCTTTTGAATCACTCAATTTGAGCTTATAATGAAGGAGATATGTAGGTTTTAAGATTTGCAAATAGTGCATGTTTTTTAATACGTCGTCAAGGTCAAATTCATAATTAACCTGAAAATCTTGGCAACCTCGGTAAAATGGCCATAAATTCCTCATACGATGTCCAAATTCGATGATTCTTTTTGCTACGGGTCCATAATTACGATACGGATCTAATACTTCATTCAAAACACAAATCGAAGCTCGTCTGTTCAATATGATATCATTTATGCTTGAAGAAACGACGTCGAAGCATAAGAAAGAACGAGCGCAACACGACCCAAACCTATTTGAAACTCACCCGAGACCTAGGGGATCTAAATCAAACATGCACGCAAGTCTAAAAGCATAATATGGACTTGCTCCTTTGATCAAATCATGAAAATAACATGTAAAACTATGAATTTAACGTCAAAACTCATCATTTTTCTCAAGAACACTTAACTTTCACTATTTCTCAACCGGACGTCCGAATCACGTCAAATAAACTCTGATTCTCACCGAATTTCACAGAGTATGCAAATACTATAACAAATCTGTACCGGATTCCGAAACCAAAATACGGGCCCGATACCAGTGGTTTCAAACATTAATTCTTTTCTTTATTTCATTAATATTTCAGCAAAACAATTTCTTTCCAAAATTGATTTCTAAGGCTTGGGATCTCGAAATTCAATTCCGGGCATACTCTCAAGTCCCATATTTTACTGAGGACCTCCCGGGATCGTCGAAATACAGATCCGAGTCCGTTTACTCAAAATGTTGACTCAAGTCAACTAAAATCAAATTTTTAATTCTAAAAAATATTATTTCTTATATTTTCACATAAAAGCTTTCCGGTCTCACGCGCCGGACTGCGCACGCAAATTGAGGTAGTTAAGCCTAGAACGGAGTCTAAGTTCATAAAATGACCCCTTGGGTCATCACAGTTTCAAATTCAGAGAATGAGTTGAAAGAGCTGCGTGAGCTTCAGTTTGATTTTGACAATATGAAGGTACAATATTATGGCTTAAGGATAGACATGGATGTTCTAGTGGAGGAAAGGCATACCTTAAAGGAGCAATTGAGAATTGTTGCTACGGAGTTAGCAGTGGAGAGAGCTTCTTCCAGCCAGGTCAACAAGGACAAAGACATTCTTGAATCCTCATTTGCTGAACAATTGTCGAAAGCCACGGAGGAAATAAGGAATTTAAAGCATATGCTGGGGCAGAAGGAGGAATATTCCAGTGAACTTGTACGAAATCTTTCCCAGACTCAAGAGGATCTTCGTGAAGCCCTGGTTAAAGTTTGAACTTTGGAAGAGTCAGTTGTACCTTTGAAGGTTGCCCTTGAAGCCGCCGAAGCTGAGAAGGATAGCTTGAAGATTGAAATTCAGGCATGGTCAAAGGATTATAGTGACCTTGAAGAGGCGACGGTTGTTGACGTGAGTTGGGCGTATATGAGTGCTCGTCATGATACGTTAATGGAAATAGGCTAGGAGGGTTTCGACCTCGATGCTGAGATTGCTAAATCTAAAGAAGCCATGGAGAAGACCCAGCGGGGTCTTGAACTTTCTCCATCTGATGAAGCCCATGATCTTCAAGCAGCTACCGTTCCTCCTCCTGAAGAAGTCAACTCTCCTCCTCCTCAAGGATGAAGATTTTGTTATCCCCACTCCCTTTTTTTTTACTTCTTTGGATTGATGTGGTTACTCCCAGCTCCATCGGGGGTAAGTTTGAAACTTTAAAGTCCCCAACTAACAACTTAGGGGCATAAAAAATGTAAATACTTATGCGCCTAAGTACTAGTTAATACTTAGTTTTTGTCTTAGCCGCTTATTTTAGTTTCAATACAATCTCGAGACTTTATGAGTTTGAAAGTTGCTCTTTTAAGTCGATTGTATTGCTTTTCTGAAGTTTTTGTTTGTACCTATTAGATTTTTTGCATGAGAAATGCATATTTCACTTTGAACATTTTCACAGTAGGTGTAGTGTTCGTATATATTTTTAACCTTTGTTTGTGACAGGCTTTGTTTGTGAGTTAGGGCCCTTTTTGATTAATACTTAATGAAGAAGACGTCTCAACTTCATTGGAATGCAATAGAGTGATAGAAATTTCTCACATGTTTAAGAATGTTTTTGCGAGAAGTTTTTGTTTGAACTTTCACAACATTTTACATGTGTTATGCTTATCATCTAAGACTCATGTTGCAACTGTTTTGTTTTAACAGATTTGATAATCACTTGTATTTTGTAATTGTTTTTCATATGTAATAGTTTTTTCGAGTTAATACAAGGAGATAATTGTTTTTCATTAGTAACAGTTTTTGTAAATGTTGGGTTTTTACCCATAACTATTTTTATTTGCAACAATTTTATAACAAGTACGAGAGAAATGTATCGTGATTCGTAACTGTTTTATTTGATAACAGTTTTGAGATTAAATACAAGGGTTATGATCTTTCATCTGTAATTGTTTTATTTGAATAACAGTTTTCTACTTGAGTACAAAGATTTCATAACTATTTTTTTATTATAACAGTTTTTTGACTAAGTACAATGATGATGATCTTCTATCCCTAACTGTTTTTTTGTCGTAACAGTTTTTGTATAAGTGTAAGATGTACATTTCTTCGCCGTAGCTGATACTTTGCCTTTTAACCTGAACATGGTTCGAAGGTTTTTTAGAGTAGGCTTTGTAATTCTTGTGCTGGAGTCTTCAATTCTTTTAGTTTTGCTCGTATCACTTGACTTGTTGGGTAAATGGTTCTTTTAGGCTCGAGCTTTTGACTATTGGCAGTCTTTTTGCTTCATCTTGGCCTTCCATACTGTATAGTCCCCCCAAGTGTTTGAGCTTTGAAGAATGAGATTTGGAGAACTTGATTGTTCCTTCTTTGTGGTCCTTTCCCTGAAAAAGGAAAACATTCCGGACTCGAAGGTATATACTTTTTTAGATGATGACTGCTTAACCCTTTAAAATATCCATCAGAAAGTGTAACCCTAGACCGGGAATTGTGTTATTTCCTCGCGTCTTTGCAGGTCTAATGTCATCATCTGGTGATGGGTTAGCTTTTTGCCTATCATCTAAAAAAGTTAGTAAAATTTAAATATTCAAAGATAAAATCGAACATGTGATACCTGACTGGGGGTACTTCTTTTCCTTAGAAGTAGTATTTCTTCAGGTGGATGGCGTTCTAGCTCGTTGGTAGAATCCTGTTGTCCATGGCTTCCAACTCGTACGCACATTTCCCAGTTATGCCCCGGACCTTATAGGGTCCTTCCCAATTTGGATTCAATTTTCCAGCTCTTGCCTCTTTTGTTGATTGAAAAACCTTTTTTAGTACGAAGTCCCCAATCTTAAAATATCTTAGATGAGCTTTACGATTGTAATATCGCTCTATGATTTGCTTTTGAGTTGCCATCCGTATTAGAGTTGCTTCTCTTCGTGACTCGAGCAAGTCCAAATTAGTTTGGAGTTCGGCATCATTTGTTTTCTCCGTAGCTGTTGTCACCCTCAAACTTGGTTCGCCGATTTCCACGGGTATTAATGCTTCTGAGCCGTAAACAAGTGCGAAAAGGGTTTCTCCCGTAGCTGTTTTTGACGTAGTTCTGTATGCCTATAATACCGCTGGTAATTCGTCGGGCCAACTGCCTTTGGCTTTATCTAAGCGCTTCTTTATATTGTTGATAATGATTTTGTTCGTAGACTCAGCTTGTCCGTTAGCTATGGGATGATATGGTGTTGAAGCAATCCGTTTAATTTTCCAACTTTCGAAGAACACTGTGATTTGAGAGCCTATAAACTGTGTACCATTATCACACACGATCTCCTTTGGAATTCCAAATCGGCATATTATGTTTCGCCATAAGAAACTTTTGACCTCCTTCTCCCGCACTTATTTGAATGCTTCCACTTCGACCCATTTTGTGAAATAATCAGTAAGCACCAGAAGGAATCGTACCTGTCCTTTAGCTAGGGGAAAAGGTCCCACTATGTCCATTCCCCATTTCATAAAGGGCCATGGTGATATGATAGAATGTAATAGCTCCGCTGGCTTGTGCATACTATTGGCAAACCGTTGACAACTATTGCATTTTGAGATGAAATTCTCCGCGTCTTCTTCCATCTTAGGCCAATAGTACCCTGCTCTGATTAGGATTTTTACTAAAGACCTTGCTCCTGCGTGATTTCCACAATGTCCTTCATGGACTTCTTTTATCACAAACTCCGTCTGATTAGGTCTGAGGCATTTAGCTAGGGGTCCCCCGAACATTTTACGATACAACGTGTTATGCACAAGATAATATCTTGCTGCTTTGCGGCGAAGCGCTTGAGCTGCTTTCTTGTCTTCAGGCACGGCACCACTCTGCAAAAAATTGAGAATTTTGTTTCTCCAATCCCAATTTAAATTATTGAAAGATACCTCATTTTTGTCCTGGTCAATCACTGAATGAAAGAGGTGGACGACAATGGTGTTGTCTTTATTTGTCACTTTTGTGACTGCCGCAAGGTTTGCTAATGCATTTGCTTCAGCATTTTCCTCCCTGGGTATTTGTATTATTTTCCACGTTTTGAACTGTCTTACAAGTTCTCATGCCTTTCCTAAATATTGTTGCATTCGAGTTTCTCGAGCGATGTAAGTCCCTTGCATTTGGTTTACCACCAATTGAGAATCGTTGTTGATCTCGATTTGTTGAATTGACAGCTCCCGTGCCAATTCTAAACCTGCAATAACAGTCTCGTACTCTGCTTCATTGTTAGTAATTAGATAACAGTTAATAGCTTGTCGTATCTTTTCACCCGTGGGTGATGTCAGTACAATGCCTAATCCAGCTCTTTTTACATTAGAAGAGCCATCTGTAAATAGGGTCCATTGACATGGGTTTACACCATTGAAGAGTTGCAACTCTTTTTCTACTTCAGGGGTAATATTGTTGCTAAAGTCAGCTAAAAAGTCCGCTAATATTAGTGACTTAATTGCCGTTCTAGGTTGATATGTTATATCATGCTCACTTAACTCTATTGCCCATTTGGCCAATCTTCCTGACAGTTCTTGTTTGTGCAGAATATTTCTTAAAGGATATGAAGTCACGACAGTGATTGGATGACATTAAAAATAAGGACGTAATTTTCTTGATACCATCATTAAAGCTAAAGTTAATTTTTCTAGATGTAGATATCTAGTTTCAGCATCTAACAGAGTCTTGCTTACATAATACATAGGGGATTGCTTACCTTTTTCTTCCCTTACCAGTACTGCACTTACGGTAATTTCTGAAACAGCCAGGTAGATGTATAATCTTTATCCTTCTCTTGGCTTTGATAGCAGGGGGGTTTTGATAAGTATATCTTCAAGTTTTTGAGTGCCTGCTGAAATTCTTCAGTCCACTCGAACTGATTTTGCTTTTTAAGAGCTGAAAAGAATTTAAAGCTTTTCTCGGAAGATCTAGAAATAAATCTCCCTAAAGCTTCTATTCTTCCTGTTAATCTTTGAACTTCTTTTTTATTCTTCAAAATTTTAGGTATTTCTTCTATAGCTTTTATTTGAGCCGGATGTACTTCTATTCCTCTATTGGATACAAGGAATCCTAGAAACTTACCAAATTGTACTCCGAAGTCATATTTTTGTGGATTGAGCTTCATATTATACCTGCGTAAGATGTCAAAAGTAGTAGAGAGATGTTAGAGATGATTTTCCTCTTGTGTTGATTTTACAAGCATATCATCGATATAGACTTCCATCGTTTTTCCTAAATGTTCTGGAATATTTTTGTTACTAACATTTGGTAAGTGGCCCCTGCATTTTTCAAGCCAAAAGGCATGACCTTATAACAATAAGTCCCCATGTTAGTGATGAATGAAGCTTTTTCTTCATCTAGTGAATCCATCTTAATCTGGTTATAACCAGAATATGCATCCAAAAAACTTAATAATTCATGACATGCGGTAGCATCGATCATTTGATCTATATGTGGCAAAGGAAATGAATCTTTAGGACATGCTTTATTTAAATCAGTATAATCTACACATACCCTCCATTTGCCGTTATTTTTAGGCACCACTACTGTGTTAGCCAGCCAGTAAGGATACTTTACCTCTCGTATCGAGCCTATGTTCAGTAATTTTTGAACTTCTTCGTCAATTACTTGATTTTTGAAAGGTCCTTGCTTTCTTTTCTTTTGTTTAACAGGTGCGAAAGATGGATCTTCATCTAGTTTATGAGACATCACTTCTGGTAGGATACCTGTCATATCTGAGTGGGACCATGCAAAACAGTCCTCATTAGCTTTTAAATAATTAACTAACATACCTTTTTGCTCAAGAGTTAGTCTTTCCAGTAATTTTGTGCCAATATACAACTTTCTCTCGGGCTTTTGTTCAGAAAGCGGAACTGCCTCAAGTTCTTCAGAAGTTGTTTTAACATGCTCGTCTTCTTCCGGTTCACGAATGAAATCCGGTCTAGAGTCTATGTCTGCATGTTCTAGCTCATCCTTGATGGTGACAGGATTTGTTTCATCGTTATCTCCTTCCGTACCGATTTGAATATCCATTTTTTTTGTACATAATTGATCAGAGGTTTTTTCCATACCTGTTTGTTGAGGAGCTTCTGTTTGATATTTGTTGTCTCTCTCGTATCCTTTTTGTTGTGAAGAGCTATCGAATTAATATTTATCGAAGTTTGCCGGTCACCTCTAATTTGTCTTACTCCCCACTTTGAAGGGAATTTTATTACTTGATGTAAGGTGGACGGGACCGCTTTCATATCATGGATCCATGGTCTTCCCAAAATAAAGTTATAAGCCATCTCTGTATCAATGACTTGTAATTTCGCATTTTTTATGACTCCTTCGGCGTAAGTGGTAAGTTCGATTTCTCCTTTAGTTATCACTGTTGAATTATCGAACCCAGATATGGCTCGTGCCTTTGGGATCATTTCATTTTCTACCAACATTTCCTCCATGACTTTTATCAAAATAATGTTGACTGAACTGCCTGGATCAATCAACACTCTTTTAACGTTAGTGTCATGAATAATTAAAGATATTACCAGTGCATCGTTATGAGGAAGCATTAATCCGCCAAAATCTGCGTTATCAAAAGTTATTTGATCTTCCTTTGTCTCTTCTCGAACTCGTTTCTCGTGGGTACTTGTGACTTTTGATGCTAACTGGTAGACTATGTCGTTCATTTCTTCCCCTCCATGTATGACGTGGACAGTTCGTTTTAGGGAAGGAGGTTTTGGGGGCTCCTGCTTGTTCTTCATGTATGCATGTTTACCTTTATCACTAAACAATTCTGTTAAGTAGCCCTATTTTAATAGATGTTCTACTTCACCTTGCAAAAATCTGCAATCCGCAGTTCTATGGCCATGATCATTGTGGAATTAACACCACAGATCAAGGTTTCTCCTGTTAGGGTTAGATCGCATTTCTTTGGGTCATTTAACCTTGTCTCCCATATTTCTCAATATTGAGACAAGTTCAGTACTGCTCACATTGAAGTTATGGTCTCCAATTCGGGTATTACCCTTGGACCGTTCATCTCGATCTCTCCTGGATCTAGATGAGGATGAGCCTATATCTCTTCCCGATGGTCTTGTATTTTTGAACTCGGGACATGTGTCACGTATCGAAGGTCCTAAGTAAGGATCGTACCTATTTTTACCTGACCTTTTCTCTGGTTCTGGACGTTTGGTTCTGGGATATTTTTCCTCTTTTGATCGAGCAATGATATCTTCTTCGATTCTGAGTTTGGTACTGTACCTGTTATACACATCATTCCATGTTGTAGCTGGGAATTCTCTCAAACTTTCTTTAAGTCGTCTCGTGGCTTCTGAGCTTTTATCGTTTAAGTTGCTTGCAAATGCTATGGCTGCCCAATTGTCGGGCACCCTTGGTAATTGCATTCTTTCTCGTTGAAACCTGTCTAAAAATTCACGAAGCAATTCCATGTCTCCTTGCTTTATCTTGAATATATCTTCCATTCGTTTTTCAACTTTTTGTGCACCAGAGTGTGCTTTTATAACCGAATCTGCAAGTTCAGCAAAAGAATCTATAGAATTTTCAGGGAGAAGAGAATACCAGGTTAAAGCTCCTTTTGTGAGTGTTTCCCCAAATTTCTTGACAAGGACTGATTTGATCTCCTCTTTTGTTGAGTCATTGCCTTTTACTCCAGTAGTGAAGGCAGTCACGTGATCGCGTGGGTCAGTTGTTCCATCATATTTAGGAACGTCGGGCATTCTAAATTTCTTGGGTATAGGCAATGGAGCCGCACTTGGCTTCCAAGGTTGCTGAGAATATCTATCAACATCAATGACCTTGATGATAGGCGACACTCCAGGGATTTGCTCGATGCGATCGTTCTGTTCCTTCATCTGTTTCTGCATGGTTAGTAATAAATTTTGTAACTCAGAGTTATTAGTCGTACCTGGTCTCGTTTCAAGAGATGCATTGGGGGCTTCACCTCTGGTTGAGTTTATTAATCCAGACTGGCGATTCTCTACTACGATTGTATTATTTTAAGGCGACGTTAGTGGTACTGGAGGTGCCTGTGGTAATCCTCTCGCAAATTCTTGCAAAGCCTGCCCCACATATTCAGCAATCATTTGCCTTATTTGATCTTGCTTTATTGGTTGCTCATTATTGTTACGATGGTTATCAGATCTTTCAAGGGATGATTCCCTCGAAGCACGTGGTGTTCTTTGAGGAGATGGAACTGGGGTTCCATTTCCTTGTTGGTTGTTGTCGTCATTGTTGTTGACGTTGTTGTTGTCATTGTTGTTGGAATTCGACATGATTTAAAGGGTATCAGTTGGTAAACGCACTATGATTATCAGGTTTCCCGGTAACGGAACCAATATGTTTAATCAAAGAATGAGATTCCTTGACCAAAGCTATTTTAGGATAAACACGGGTTACTGATAATAGAGTGAATAATATTATTAATAAAGGAATAATAAGCGATATAGAATGCAAAAAAGTAAAGCCGTTTGTATTCCAGAATTCAGATGATCTTATGGGTTACATTTTTTCCCTTTATATAGGGGTTTCCTAGTATAACATTTGGTTCCTGTTATGATTGCTCATTAATGGCTAATTATTACATTAATGAGGCGTTACAAAGGATAATTATAACTGTTGTATAGGAGTTATGTAACGTATAAGTCATCAACTGTTGATTCTCGAATCTACCCGTAGCTTCGTCTGGGTTCACTGTGACTGTATCTCTTCTTTGTCATTAAGTTTCCCGTGGTTGATAAACTCGTGGGTTTATTGATCGTGCCTCTTTGTCCCGTACCTCTTTACAGAATCAAGTCTATTTGTTGCGATTTCCTTGGTCCACATAACTAGCTGAGTTGTCAAGGTCTTGCTTACGTGTGATACTTCTTTTTTACTAATACAACTATATAGAGCCTTCATTAGGCCCAAATAAACTCGGGGACTAGGCCTTCCAACCATAACAACTTTGAGGAACAACATAGTGAGTCACCCATAGCACATTAGAACCAGGTGTCTGATGTGTCAAAGTTCCCAAGGTCCTCAGGGACCCAGGGCAATGCTCACACCAAAACCACTTATTCAGAAAATGATTCACAAGAGATTTGGGAACCAATTCCTAGTATATCAGAGTTCACAGGAGTCTTATATGGACCCTGAGCAGTGCTCACACTGGGGTGGTTGAGAACCTAAGGTTTTAGACAATCAGCACATAGAAGGAAGTAGGGGCAGATTTCAAAACAATTTGATTTCAGAAGAAATAAGGTTTAGAACACAGAATTGCAGGCAGACCTGCACCAAGAAAACAAGTAAGGTTCATGCTCAAACACACAGTTCAAACAAGTTAAAGTCTGGTTAAGTTAAATATTCATGCTAGTATTTAGGACAACCATTGTTTAATCACATAAACAATTAGTCAAAACAGTTGGTTGGCGAGACACAAGAATTAAGTAACCATACGAAAATCTGTAAAGTTAGGGTTAATGAACCAATTTTATGCTAATGGTATCATAAGGATACTAAGTTCAGAACAGGTGTAGGATTAGCAAGCAGTACATGAAACAAGTTAAACATTAGGTTAGCTTATAAGAGGATCCATATTATTCAAAATAACTTAATCCTAAGTTAACAGTGTCACTTATAGGACTAGATGAGATCATAGAATCATATAAAATGGCAGAATCATACTCGGAATTAAAACATGATAGTCGAGCAATACATATTGCGAAAGCATGGAGAATAAAATTACAAAGGATTAGGGCATACCAGTCAAGCAAGAAAGCAAGTAAATATGTCACAGCAGTTAAGTTCCAGAATCACTTGGCCTTGGCTTTCAGCCGGCCAAGACCAGAAACAATGAGCACAGAATCAGAGTAAAAGAACTAAGTTTAGTGAGAGTATGAAAGTTCGAGTCTGTTCTAAAGGGGAGAGAGGGAAGGGTTTAAATAGTATTCAATCAAGCAAACAAATAAGGAAAGAAATCAAACATACATAAATAAGGATAGAAATTAAACTCATAATCAATTTAAGTAAAGTTCAGTCAGGTAACGAGCATAATAGCGAGTAATCAGGCGAGTACCACTCAAAATAAGGAAAGCACCATATAGAATCAATTAACAGTTAGATTCAAGGCAAAATAAGGTAAAGAAGTAATGAGAACAGGGTAGATCGAACAGAATAAGAAAAATATCACTATCATACGAGAAAGGAAAGAGTAAGAATCTCAGTAAAAGATTTCAAACCATAATTTTGGGTAAACCATACAGCGGAGAAAACAAGGATAAAAGTCACATGCTTCATAGGATGAACATAGACGGTAACATATTCACATAACACACAATCAAAACAGATCTGGCCCCAAAAATAAAAAAGGTTCGGAACCCTAATTTTAGGTAATCATAAAATCGATAAAAACAAAGGTAAATACTCAAATATTTTAGTAAAATGAACATAGACATGAGGTATTCATAGAATCGAACCAAATCTGGTTCGATTACAGAAGATTTGAAACCCTAAATTGGGTAAATAAAAGATTCAATGGTACAAGAAAACATTAAAAAAATAAGGTTTAAAAATAGCTTTGGTACTAATATGAAAACCCTAGCCTTAGGGTTAAGTAAGAATCAGTGGGGGATACGAAAGATATTCGTACTTACAAATAAAAGTTGATGAATATAGATGGAAACAATAGTAGGTTAGAGATTTGAACCAGCCTTGGTTCGATCTCCACAGGATCTACTTTCCATTTGAGGCAAGCAAATTAGGTAACACCAAAAATGAGTAGCCGGTAAGGAAGGGGGGCCATACAGGAATCGCCAAGTGATTCCATTTTTGCGTTGGATTCAAAGAGGAGATGGGGATTGCGGCGCTAGGGTTTCAGCAGAGAGGGGGGAGAAAGATGAGAGTGTTTGGTGACGACGGGTAGGTGGAAGTGATTAGGTTTATAGATGGGTTAGGTTAGTTAAAGGTGTGGATGATTGTGGACCGTTGAAATCAACGATCCTAATTTAAAGGTGTTGGGTCGGGTTTTAAACGAGTATGTGTCTAGGTTTTAAATGGGTATGTGTGCATCATGGTTACGAGCAGTCTAGAACCATATTAGTCTTCTATAGTCATGAGAATTGTGTATTGTGTGCATATTAAAGCTTGTTATTATTTTAGACAAGGAATAGGAACATTCTAATAACTGTGCATTTTTAAATGACTTTCAAAAAAATTACCAAACCGTACCGATACCGAAGAGAAATCGGGATGATACGGATGTTTAACCAAAGCATTAGATCCTTTGACCAAAGCTATTTTTAGGATGAACGCGGGTTTCTGATAACCAAGGTAATAATGATAATTGCGAATAAATAAGTAAATAGAAAATAATGAGATGCACAGAAAGTAAACTGTATTATAATCGTAGTTCGAATGTCCCTTACAAGTTATATTTTATTCCCTTATATAGGGAATTTCTTAATATAATGTCTACCTTTTACAATGATCGCACATTAATGACTAATTATGACATTAATGTAACGTTACAAAGAGTAACTGTAACAGTTGCGTAAAGGTTGTGTAACGTGTGGATCATTAATTGAAGATCTCTAAATCGGCCCGTAGCTCTGTCCGAATTCATTCCAACCGTGTATCTTCCTTGTCTCAATCAGGTTGAGTTTCCCGTAGCTTATTACCCCGTAGGTATATTGTGTCATGCCTCTTTGCTTCGTACTTATTTATAGAATCATGTCCATCTGTCATGTTTTTATTGATCCACATAACTGGATGAGTCATCAAGAATTATTACACATGTGAAGCTCTTTTTATCAATACAGATAGTCCCCCCCACTTACCATTTATTTATCGATTAATATTTGGTAAGTGGATACTCATTTATGGCGGGAATATTTTGCCGTCGCTTCACTCCAAACATTGCATCTTTCTCTGAATGTAAGCGTCGCTTGTCACTTCCATTTAATGATTAAGCCATGTGTTATATCCGGGTTGATTCTGCAATTGTTCAGCGCCTTTTAGGGCTTTTTGCGGCTGCATCAGTCACGAAGTGACACCTTCAATTATGGCTTTCAAATCATTGTTTTTTCATATTTTTTACGGTTGTCTTCGAGTATAAATACCCCTTTTCCTTTCTTTACTTTCACGAAAAGCTTCTAACTTTCATTCTTTATTTGTAAAGAACTTTTTCCTTGTCTTTGTAAATATGTCTTCTTCGAACCAATCTAAGGGAGTTATAAATGTAGAAGATTTGACTCCCTCTTCTGTTCCGACGTGGAGCAGGAGAGGTGGTAGGTTGAGGATTTTAGGTTCTACTCCTTCAAGGGGTTCTTCCTCTTCTCAAATTACTTCCCCTCCTTCTTCTAGGTCTTTAACTTCTCCAAGAGCTAGGGCTTCCAGATCTTCGTCCAAAGGTAGAGAACATCACGAACCTTTGCATGAACCGAGGGTCGATGACCTGCGGATTTTACCTTCGCTAGGGATAGTCAGGCGCTTAGAGATCAGCTTTCTTCATTGTCATCTCTTGATAGTGCTGATAAGTACCCTACCCTGATTACTGAAGGTTTAATTCCTCTTATACGCATGGACTGTTTTTTGAAGTCCGATTTCCTGTCGTCATTCCAAATGGTAATCAAAGAATAACGCCTTACAAGACGGGATATTCTTTTGTTTATACACATCCCTTTACCTTAGGGTTCAAGCCTTCCATCGACCCAATTATCATCGAGTTCTGTCGATTTTTCAAAATTTGTTTGGGACAAGTTGGTCCTCTAATATGGCGAGTCGTTGCATGTCTTAGATGTTTAACTACTTTAGCTTCGGTCCCCTTCACCTTTAATCATCTTATTCACCTTTATTCCCCAATGTTGTTCCGTCAAGGAATTTGTACCCTGGCTGCCAGGAGAAAAAGAGTGTTGGTGACTTCTGACGATGATAAGGATCGAGGTTGGTTTCTTCAGTATGTTGACGTGCCTACTGCTGGTTTAGTAGGTGAAGAAAATCTTCCCTTCCCTGAGAAGTGGAATCGTGCACGTGAGTACATGTTTGCTCACATTCCTTGATTTTTGCTTTTGATATTTTATTAATACCGTAGATGTTTCTTCTTTTTGCAGCAATCATGGAAACTGCCGAGAATGTCTCCGGTTTCCGAACTGCTCCTTTAGAAGAACGTTCATGGAAGTACTTCTCCGGGAAGTACGATTGGAGAGTTAAGACTCACGGTAAGCGAAGATTTTATTTTTGCTTCTTTTCTTGTTTAAGCATTTCTTTTTACCCTTTTTCTTTTGACAGGGTTTCCCGCTCGTGGAATTTATGCTGCGTCTGTTCCCAAGTTGTCCTTGGCTCAGGCCCAAGAAATCATTTCAGGTTCTTCTTCTTCAAAGAGAAAGGCAGGTGGGTCAAGGACCTCAGAAGAATAAGAGGAAGATGAGGGCACTTTGGTCCATAGGTCACGCAGAAGGAAGGTGGTCTCAGACGACGAGTCTACACCTGTTATTGTGCCTTTCGTGCCTGAAGTTGGACTTTCTGCCTCCGAGGATGCTACTCACTCTCCCGTGCGTGAATCTGTTGACCTTTTGTTCCGTGAAGGATTTGGTCCTATTGCTGATGAAGCTCCCTTGGTTGTTTTCTCTCCTTGTCTTAGAGAACTCCCTTCAACTGTTCCAGTTATTTCTTATGCTCCCGTGGCTATTCCTGCTCCTATCGTTGCTCCCTCTCCCGTGGCGTTTTCGGCCCCTCAGACTTCCTTGCCCGTGGCTCCTGCATCTCTACCTACTTCTGTGCCTTCTGTTACAGAAGTAGGGTCTTCCAGCAGGGAGATGAGGCAGGTGATGATAGAAGTTCCAGCAGAGGGTAGTCTCTTTAAAAAGTCTGGCCAGCCTGATGTTTGGTTGAAACTGTTGATAGGCCCGACAGAGAGAGCTAAGTTGGACAACCACAGTTCCCTTACATGGTCTAATGAAATCGTGCATACTTCTTTAAAGGTAAAGTGCATTTTCTTGTGTTCATTCTTTTACATGTATTTACCATATCTAATTGACTTTTTTTTGCAGATCAATCTTATGCACAGAGCTGATGAAGAAGGTTTCTAACACGGAGCAGGAAGTGAAAGAATGGCATGCTGAAGCAGATAATTGGAAGGAGCAGTATGAAAGCTTAAGGCTCGACATGGAGGCCGTAGAAGAAGAAAAATGTACCTTGGAGCAGCAAGTGAGAGTCATGACGGCAGAGTTGGCCGTGGAGAAATCATCTTCTGATCAGGCGGGCAAAGATAAGAACGTCCTTGAGTCCTCATTTGCGGAGCAGCTGTCTCGTGCCTTTGAAGAGATCATGAATTTGAAGGCCTTGCTGAACCAAAAGGAGGAGTATTCAGGCGAGCTTGTGCAATCACTTACTCAGACCCATGAGGATCTCTGCAACTCTTTGGAGAAAGTTCAATTCCTGGAAAGGTCTCTCGCTCCTTTAAGAGCCTCCAATGATGTTGTTGTGGCTGAGAGGGATGAACTAAGAGTTGAGGTTATGATATGGGAAAAAGATTACGAAGCTCTTGAAAATAGGACAGTTGTTGATGTTAGTTGGGCGTATATGAACTCTCGCCTCGACACATTGACTGAAATGAGCCTAGAGGGTTTCGACCTTAATGCTGAAATTTCAAAAATCAAGGAGGCCATTGAGAAGGCTCAACAAGGTCCGAATCTCTCTTCACCTGAAGGTGAGGCTTCTGATGTTCAAGTCTATTCGTCCCCAGCTTCTCATGTTCCCTCTGCTAGTGAAGTCAATGCCCCTTCCAAAGAAGCTTAAGAAGTTGGTTCCTCTTTTTTTTTTCTTTTTTTTCAATTGGTGGTTACCCCCAGTCCCATCGGAGGTAAGTTTGGATCCTTTTAAGTCCCCAAATGACAACTTAGGGGCACCTGAATGTATATAAACTTTATACGGCTATGTATAAGTTAATACTTAGTTTACTTAGCCGTTAATATGTTAATGCAAGTATGACTTTTGTTTTGAGTTTCTGTTCCACTCTTTAAGTCTTTTGCATGCTTCATTTTTGAGGTTTAAGTTTTACCTCTGAGTTTTGCATATAAAATTCTTAGATTATCCGTAACTTTTCGTAGTAGGTACGGTTTTATGAAAGAGGGCCCTTTTTTTATCGACACTTAATGAAGAAGACGTCTCAACTTCATAATGGTGTAAAAAAGCAATAGAGAGATAGGAATTTTTCACATGTTTAACAATGTTTCTGAAGAAAGTTTTTTGTGCCGAACTTTCATAACATTTTACATGTGTTTGATTATCGTCTAAAACTCATGTTGCAACTATTTTCTTTTAACAGGTTTGATATACACTTGTATTTCATAACTGTTTTCCTTATGTAACAGTTTTTTCGGGTTAATACAAGGGAATAACTGTTTTTTGTTTGTAACAGTTTTCATAAAGGTATAGGTTTTTACCCGTAACTTTTTTTATTGACAACAGTTTTTAATAAACACGAGGATGATGCTTTTTCATTCGTAACTGTTTTTTGTTTATAACAGTTTTTTGAATAAATGCAAGGATGGTGATCTTTCATCCGTAACTATTTTTTATTGATAACAGTTTTCTGTATGAGTACAAAGATTTCATAACTGTTTTTAGTTACAACAGTTTTCTGAATGAGTACAAAGATGATGATCTTTATCCACAACTGTTTTTAGTTACAACAGTTTTCTAAATAAGTAAAAAGACGTGCATTTCTCCCTCGTAACTAATGTTTTGCCTTTTAACCTGAACGTTTGTTTACATCTATGAACATTGTTCGGAGGTTTTTTGAATCAGTCTTTTGTGTTTTTGAGTCTTTGGCTCTTTCGATTTTGCTTGTATCACTTGACTTGTTGGGTAGATGGATCTTCAAGCTTCGAGCTTTGAGTTTTTGATAGTCTTTTTTGCTTCGTCTTTGCCTTCCATACTATATAGTCCCCCAAGTGTTTGAGCTTTGAAGAATGAAATCTCGAGCAATTGACTATTCCTTCTTTGTGGTCCTTTTCCTGAAAAGGAAAAACATACGGGACTCGAAGGTATATAGTTTTTAAATGATGACTGCTTAACCTTTTAAAACATCCATCAGAAAGTGTAACCCTAGACCGGGAATTCAGTTACTTCCTCGCGTCTTTGCAGGTCTAATATCATCATCAGGTGATGGGTTAGCTTTTTTCCTATCATCTAAAACGGTTAGTAAATTTTTAACTGTACAAATATGAAATCGAACGTAGTGATACCTGACCGGGGGTATTCCTTTTCCTTAGAAGTAATACTTCTTCAAATGGATGGCATAGCTTCCAGCTCATAGGCGCCTTTCCCAGCGATGCCTCGGACTTTGTAGGGTCCTTCCCAATTTGGGTTTAACTTTCCCGCACCAGATTCTTTTGTTGATTAGAAGACTTTCTTGAGAACAAAGTCATCAATTTTAAAGTATCTGGGGTGAGCTTTCCTATTGTAATAACGCTCTATGATTTGTTTTTGAGTTGCCATACGTATCAACGCGGCTTCTCTTCTTTGTTCGAGCAAGTCCAGATTAGTTCTCAACTCGTCGATGTTTGTATCTTCCGTGGTTGTTGTAAACCTTATGCTTGGTTCGCCAATCTCCACTGGTATTAAGGCTTCTGAGCCATAAACAAGCGCGAATGGAGTTTCTCCCGTGGCTATTTTTGAAGTTGTTTTGTAAGCCCATAGCACTGCCCGTAATTCATCAGGACAATTTCCCTTGGATTTCTCTAACCTTTTCTTTAGGTTGTTGATGATGACCTTATTCGTTGATTCAGCTTGCCCATTAGCCACGTGGTGATATGGTGTTGAAGTAATTCGTCTGATATGCCAACTTTCGAAGAATTCTATGATTTGCGAGCCTATGAATTGTGGTCCATTATCGCATACGATCTCCTTCGGTATTCCGAATAGGCATATTATATTTCTCCATATGAAGCCTTTTACTTCTTTTTCTCGCACCTGTTTAAAGGCTTCTGCCTCCACCCATTTCGTGAAATAGTCAGTTAACACGAGTAAGAACTGTACCTTTCCTTTAGCTACGGGAAGGGGTCCCACTATGTCCATCCCCCATTTCATGAACGGCCATGGAGATATCACTGGGTGCAATAACTCTGCTGGTCGGTGCATGTTGTTAGCAAATCATTGGCATTTGTCGCATTTGGATACGAAGCCCTCCGCCTCTTTTTCCATCTTAGGCCAATAGTACCCAGCTCTGATTAGGGTTTTGACCAAGGATCTTGCTCCTGCGTTATTTCCACAGTGTCCTTCGTGGACTTCCCTCATCACGAACTCTGTTTGGTTAGGTAGCATTTTGCTAAAGGACATCCGAACATTTTGCGATATAAAGAATTGCGAATGAGGCAGTACCGCGCAGCTTTTCGGCGAAGTGCTTGAGCCACTTTTTTGTCTTCAGGTACGGTGCCATTCTGCAAAAAATTTAAAATTTTGTTTCTCCAATCCCAGGTTAAATTGTTAAAAGTTACCTCATTTTTATCTTGGTCTATTTTTGAATGGAACAGATGGACGACAATTGTATTATATTCATTTGTTACTTCCGTAACTGCTGTGAGGTTAGCCAATGCATCTGCTTCAGCATTTTCCTCTCTAGGTATTTGTATTACCTTCCACGTTTTGAATTGCCTTACGAGATCTCATGCCTTTTCTAGATACTGTTGCATCCGAGTCTCTCGAGCAATATAAGTCCCCTGCATCTGATTTACTACTAGATGATAATCACTTTTGATTACGATTTTCTCGATTGAGAATTCTCGTGCCAGTTCCAGCCCTGCAATGACAGCTTCGTACTCCGCTTCATTGTTAGTTATAGGATAACATTTGATAGCTTGCCACGTCTTTTCACCCGTGGGTGATATTAAGACTATGCCTAAGTCGGCACATTTTACATTAGAAGAACCATCAGTAAATAGGGTCCATAGACACAGATTAGCACCGTTAAAGAGTTGTAACTCTTTTTCCACTTCAGGGAAAATGCTATTATTAAAATCAGCTAAAATTTGAGACTTTATTGCAGTCCTAGGCTGATACATTATGTCATGCTCGCTTAATTCTATGGCCCATTTGGCTAACCTTCCTGATAATTCCAGTACTGCACTTACGGCAATTTCTGCAACGGCAAGGTAGATATACAACCTCTCCCCCTCTTTTAGCTTTGATAGCAACAGGGTTTCGATAGATAAGCCTTCAGATATTTCAGAGCCTGTTGACATTCTCCAGTCCATTCGAACTGATTTTGCTTCTTGAGAACTGAAAAGAATTTAAAGCTTTTCTCGGGAGACTTGGAAATAAATCTTCCTAAGGCTGCAATTCTGCCCGTTAGTCTTTGAACTTCCTTTTTGTTCGTAAGTATATAAGGTATTTCTTCAATAGCTTTAATTTGAGCAGGATTTACCTCTATTCCTCTATTTGATACAAGAAAATCCAAAAATTTACCTGATTCTACACCAGAGGCGCATTTTTCTGGATTCAATTTCATATTATACCTGCGTAAAATTTCAAAGGTAATAGAGAGGTGCTGGAGATGATCGTCCGCATGTGTTGATTTTACCAGCATGTCATCGATGTAAACTTCCATCGTCTTCCCTAGATGTTCCTGGAACATCTTGGTCACTAGCCTTTGATACGTGGCTCCAGCATTTTTCAAGCCAAAAGGCATGACTTTGTAACAATAAGTCCCCATGTTTGTAATAAAGGAAGTTTTTTCCTCGTCTGAGGGATCCATTTTAATCTGATTATAACCAGAGTACGCATCTAGAAAGCTTAACAATTCATGACCTGCAGTGGCATCAATCATTTGATCTATATGTGGTAATGGAAATGAATCTTTGGGGAATGCTTTATTTAAATCAGTGTAATCTACGCATACTCTCCATTTACCATTCTTTTTAGGCACCACTACAGTGTTAGCTAACCAGTTAGGGTATGTTACCTCGCGTATTGAACCAATTTTCAAGAGTTTTTGTACCTCTTCGTCAATCACTTGGTTCTTGAATGGTCCTTGCTTTCTTTTCTTCTGCTTAACAGGTATGAAGGATGGATCTTCATTTAGCTTATGAGTCATCACTTCTGGAGGTATACCTGTCATGTCTGAATGGGACCATGCAAATCAATCGACATTAGCTTTTAAATAATCAATTAATTTACCTCTTCGGCTTAGGCTTAGCCTCGTGCCTATGTGAACTTTCTGTTCAGGCTTTTGTTCGAACAATGGAACGGCTTCGAGCTCTTCCGTGGTTGTTTTGATGTGTTCATCTTCCTTCGGTTCCTAAATGACGTCAGGTCTGGAATCCACGTCTGTGTGGTTTGGTACTTCTTCTGTGGTGACTTGATTCACCTTCTCATGGCTATCTTCTTTCGTACCTGTTTCAGCAATAATATCTTCCATACCTATTTGGGTAGTAATTTCTTCCATACATGTTTGGGAAACATTTTCCGTTTGGGATATTTCCTTATCTTTTGATTCTTCCACTTCTACTTTTTTGTTGTAGTGTACCATGGAATTTATATTTCTCGTGGTTTGCTTATCGCCTTTAATTTGTTGAATTCCCCATTCGAAAGTGAATTTAATTACTTGACGCAAGGTGGATGGTACTGCTTTCATGTCGTGGATCCATGGTCTTCCCATGATTACGTTATACGCCATGTCAGTATCGATGACTTGGAACCTGGTATTTTTTATTACTCCCTCAGCATAAGAGCTAAGTTCAATTTCCCCTTTGGTTATAACCGTAGAGTTATCAAACCCTGATATGGCTCATGCCTTCGGGATTACTTGACTCCCCAATAGCATTTCTTCCACGACTCTTAGCAAAATAATATTGACTGAACTACCTGGATCAATCAACACTCTTTTTACGTTAGTGTCATGAATAAGTAAGGATATTACCATAGCATCGTTGTGGGAGGCATTAATCCGATGATATCTGCATCATCAAAGGTTATATTGTCTGCTTTCGGATTTTCGCGAACCCGCTTTTCTTGTGTAATTGTGAACTTTGTGGCTACTTTGCAAACCATTCTGTTTACTTCTTCACCTCTGTGTATCACGTTGACAATTCTTTTTGGAGATGGAGGTTTTGGGGGCTCCTGCATGTTCTTCATGTATGTCTGCTTACCTTTTTCACTAAATAATTCTGTTAAGTAGCCCTGTTTCAATAATTGTTCTATTTCACCTTGTAAAAATCTGCAATCTGCAGTTTTGTGTCCATGATCATTATGGAATTCACACCAGATATGGGTTCCTTTTATTTGGGTTTGACCGCATTTCTTTGGGCCATCGAACCTTATCACCCATATTTCTTAATACTGAAACTAGTTCGGAAGTACTTACATTGAAGGTGTGATCCCCAATTCGTGCATTACCTCTAGTTCGTTCATCTCGATCCTTTCTGGATCTTGATGAGGATGAGCCCGCATCTCTGCTTGATGGTCTATATTTTGACCGAGTGTCTTCGAACCTGGGACGAGTTTCTCGTCCCGAAGGTCCCATATAAGTATCGTACCTACTTTTACCTGATCTTCTGTCTGATTCGGAACGCCTGGAACTAATACGATCTTCGTCTTTTGAACGACCAATGGTATCTTCTTCTATACGAAGCTTGGTGTTATACCTGTTATAGACATCATTCCATGTCGTAGCTGGGAATTCTCTCAAGCTTTCTTTGAGTCTTCTCGTGGCTTCTAAACTTTTGTCATTTAAGTTGCTTGCAAATGCCATGGCTGCCCAATTATCAAGCGCCCTTGGTAGTAGCATTCTTTCTCGTTGAAACTTTTCTACAAATTCACGGAGTAGTTCTGTGTCTCCTTATTTTATTTTAAATATGTCCTCCATTCTTTTCTCCAGTTTTTGCGCACCGGAGTGTGCTTTTATGAAGGAATCTTCAAGCTCGGCAAAAGAATCAATAGAGTTTTCAGGGAGAAGAGAATACCAGGTTAGTGCTCCTTCGGTAAGTGTTTCTCCAAACTTTTTGACTAAGACCGACTCAATTTCTTGTTTTGTTAAGTCGTTTCCCTTAACTCCGGTGGTAAAAGCAGTCACATGGTCGCGTGGGTCGGTTGTCCCGTCATACTTAGGAACATCAGGCATTTTGAACTTCTTCGGAATAGGCAAGGGTGCTACGCTTGGTTTCCAAGGTTGTTGAGAATATCTATCAACGTCAATGCCTTTGATAACAGGTGGCACTCCAGGAATTTTTTCGATTCGATCATTTTGTTCCTTCACCTGTTTCTGCAAGGTTAGTAATAAAGTTTGTAATTCAGAGCTATTAGACATACCTAGTCTCGTTTCGAGAGATTCGTTAGGAGTGTCTTCCCTTCCTAAGTTTTCCAACCCAGACTGAGGATTTTCCACGGTGATGGTATTATTGGGGGGGTGTCGATGGTGCAGGTGACGCTGTCGGTAATCCCCTCACGAATTCTTGCAAAGCCTGGCTTACATACTCTGCAATCATTTTCTTTACTTGATCTTGTTCTACAGTTTGATCATTACCATTATTATTGTTGTCGGATCTTTCTGGGGATTGCTCCCTTGAACCTCGTGGGGTTCTTGTGGGTGATGGAGTTTCATCCCTTTGTTGGTTATTGTCGTTGGGGTTCGACATAGTTTAGAGGATATTGCTTGAAAAGTAAACAAAGATTATCAGATTCTTGATAACGGAACCAATTTGCTTAACCAAAGAATTAGATCCTTTGACCAAAGCTATTTTTAGGATGAACACGGGTTTTTGATAACCAAGGTAATAATGATACTTGCGAATAAATTAGTAAATAGAAAATAATGAGATGCACAGAAAGTAAAGTGTATTATAATCGTAGTTCGAATATCCCTTACAAGTTATATTTTATTCCCATATATAGGAAATTTCGTAATATAACGTCTACCTTTTACAATGATCGCACATTAATGACTAATTATGACATTAACGTAACGTTACAAAGAGTAACCGTAATTGTTGTGTGAAGGTTGTGTAATGTGTGGATCATTAATTGAAGATCTCTGAATATGCCCGTAGCTCTGTCCGGATTCATTCCGACCGTGTCTCTTCCTTGTCTCAATCGGGTTGAGTTTCCCGTAGCTGATTACCCCGTAGGTATATTGTGGTGTGCCTATTTGCTTCGTACCTCTTTATAGAATCATGTCCATCTGTCATGTTTTTATTGCTCTACATAGTTGACTGAGTCATCAAGAATTATTACACATGTGAAACTCTTTTTACCAATACGATTCTAAAAAGTCTAATTTTGATTATACAGTAAAGTAACCAAAAAATTGATATGGTAAAATTTTTGAACAATAACTGGCCGAACCGTACCAGGACGCCCCTATTATTAACCACTTTAGCGCAACAGACTACGCTGTCCCTCAAGCAATGGCACTTCAAGCCCAAAAGTGATGTGAACCTATGTTTGTTATGACTTAAATAACTTTTCTTTCTCCTTTCTTTTTGATGTGGGGTTTTTTCTTACATTTTATATGCACCTCTTCTTTAGAAGTTACGTAGAACCCTCCCAATACATCTTGTTGAATTGCCTTCATCAGTTGATCCTCATTAGCATCTCACAACACCATATAAATCATTTTTTTTATAATTAAGAAAAGCGCTAGAAACATTGGATTTATTGTTAAATTTTATTGATGCGATTCCACGTGACTGGTTTTCATATATTTATTACTCCCTCGTATTCTTTTCTTTTTTATTTATTTCAGAAATGATAGCTTCATGTAAATGAGAATAATTTAATTTTTAAATTTCTTATTTTATCGTTGTAACAAACTTATATAGCCACACAAATATTATAAAACGTTTATGATCATAAATTTTAAGAATATTTCTTTTTCTTAACAATGTATCCAACCAATTATGTTCCTCAAATAAAACGAAGGGAGCTATAATTAGGCTTTGCCATTTGGCAACCATCTGAGTTTGGTGGGTACAAAATAAAATTGGCCACGACATGAAGGATTGATTTTTATGGTCCAGACTCCATATAAGCTCTGGATTATTTGTTGAAGTTAGAAGATAAAAAACTCCTCATTTTACCATATAAAACTAAAGAAGTATCACACTAATTTAGTCAAACAAAACCACTAATTTGGTGATATATATAATTAGGAATGGGCGAAAATGTAACTATATATGTGAGCTATTGAGCTCATATAATTAATGCTCTAACCAATGGGCGAAACAACAAATAGTGTAAATACATAGCACGAGGGTTAATTCCACGATAAGATTTTTTTTATCCCTCAAAATTCTATGATAAGTTAGCTACCAAGAAAGGAAACTAGCAGGAATTATCCAATTAAAAAAAAGTCATCCAACACAAATTCAAGCTTATGACTAAATTTGCCGAATCTTATATATGTGTAATTCCAATTCCAAAGCTAATGTCATCTCTAGACTATAAGCATCAACCAATACTCCAGAGGAAAACAAAAAACTATATAAGATTTCCAATTACGTAATAAATAATAGGAAAAATTCACATAAAATTAATTGGGCTCCCTACTATTTTATAGCTTATATTTCAATTTACAATCAACTAGCCCAAAAATAATAGGTTGAGATTCAACATTCAACTCCAATAGCTTCTGAAATTACAATTCAATTTTTAAAAAAAAATTGCTCAAACTTTTAATTTAATTTTTAAATCAGTAACTGTGACTCAAATATTAGTTCAACACACCAAATCCATTTGGATGGTGAAAATTAGATTTTCAGTAACCTTAAATATGTAGGTTTAAATTTCGAATTTGATTTTGTGAGAAATTTAGAGTGAGTGTTATTTAGACTTGTTGGAAATAGTATAAGGAGGTTATATATATAACTTGAAGTGATTTAATGGACATTTGGACTTTTGAACAAGAATTACAACTGAAAATCGTGGAAGAAATTCGTCTACATACGCTTATATAAAGGTGTATAAAAGTGTATAATAGTGTATAAGTTGTGTTTGTCACACCTCCTTTTTCCCTACCCCGTATGTATGAAGGGTAGTGAGGGAGTTTTTCCACTTTAAATGACATTATTCGATTTTTGGGATTTATTAATTTTCAGAGTCGCCACCCGGATTTTTGACGATGCTCCGGGACACCGTTTTGTTTTGAAAATCCCAAATCGAGGAAGATTTGACTCTGTTTTAAGCGGTCTGCGACCAGAAATCCGAGTAAGGAATTCTGTTAACCCGGGAGAAGGTGTTAGGCATTCCCGAGTTCCGTGGTTCTAGCACGGTCGCTCAACTATTATTATTTGGCCTAAATTATCTGATTATTTACGTGTTTTAGCCCGTTGCATATTTAAACTCTTGAAATTTAGCCGCTTTTGATAAGTATGAATTTATCTTTAAAAAAACAAGTCACGAGAACGTGCACTCGTTTATGCTTTTGTACATGTTAGTATTACGCCACATGAAATGCACCCGTAATTGCGATACATGATTTTATTATAATTTGAAGTTTAAGACGGCGGCATGAGTTGTCGCGCCCGAGTGTAGATTACGTAGTCAAGACTATGGTCATGACGGTTTTATAATGCCTATTTGAGGCGATATTCGATTATCCTTTATTCTTTCCACTTGAAAGAGTATTTTTAAAGTCAATTAGGACGTTTATGGATTCATCTCGAACAAGTCACGATGGCGTGCACTTGTTGTTTTTTAGCACATGGCAAACACGTCACATGAAATGCACCCGTGGTTGCTATGCGCAATTTTATTAGTGTTTGAAGTTGAAGGTCGGGGGCACGAGTTGCCACTCCCGAGTGTAGTTTAGAGTAATTTTTAGGTAACGATCGATTCTTGTCAAATTTCAAACTAAAGGTACTCATTCTACCTAAAGATTGCCTAAAATGAATTTTATTAGCCTAAGGACAACATCTTATGGGCTACGACCTCATTTAGCCCCATCTATTCTAACTCTTTTGGCCAATCCTAATTTGGCTCTTGAGATGAAGGAGACACATGGTTAGAATAAGGCAAATAAGACATTTGAGAGAAACACGTGCTAACACATTTCGATTCATATAACAATAGATGATATCGTATAAAGGCAAGTATAGTTCCGCTACCATTGACCCATTTAATCATCAAGGGTATTTTTTATGCGATTGAAGAGCCTAAGAAGATAAACTTTTCTTAAAGTTTTGCTACCATCGGTCATTTGAAAACCAAACATGACAATATTCTGAGTTAAAGTCATTTGATCATTTTAGGAAAGAATTTCAATCTGAAAAGAAATACTGGAGTACGTAAATACTGAGTTTTGCTATATTTATTTGGAATGAAACAAGCCTTGTAATTTTTCAAATTCAAACTCTATCCTTTGATTTTGATTCGGAAATCATCTATGTTCAGTAGCGTGAGATTTTGATAATTTTATGGCAAAACGAGATGCTTACTATACAACTAAAAAGAAATTGCCAAATCACTTTAGCATGATTACTGGGCTCACTACTTCCAGTCTAAGGGCCTGAAGTCCAGGCTCCGTGGAGCCTATCTGGGCTAGGTTCGCAAGTTTGGCCCAATTGCAAGCGGCCTGGGAAGGCCTGGCCCAAGTTAACACAAACTTCTTATGTAGTTTTTGGAGCCTCAAATTTTTAGATTTTAAGGGAAAAGAAGGCAAGAAAAAATAAACACAATTGAATACACATTTAATAAAGTCCAGTTTAGTTTTGTTTACAATGATTTCCAAACAAATGCATAAATACACCTTGTTTGACAAAAATACAGATTTTTGAATAGAAAAACTGTACAAAAAGCAGTAGAAGAAAAGAACTGAATGTATTCCTAAACTAACTGCTCCTTGAGAACCTTTATTTTGAATCAGACATCCAACTTCTGCTGCCTTTGCCTTTCTAAGTAACCAAAAGAAAACCAAAAACTTTATGCATCTTTCATAGAGTGAATCTGACCATAAAGAAGGTCAGATTCAACTCTAATAATGCCAAACAATTTAAAAGTTTAACACTTAGTCCTATATTCCGAAATACTTAAACAAATTTCAACAAGCATTCACACATCCTAAAATCAGATTTTTGCGTGCAAATTTAAGCAGAGAAAACTCAAACAACATTAACAGATTTCATATGACAACATGGAACAGGGATTTCAGGTCTAAAAATTCATTGAAAGTGAAGTGTTACATACCTCAAAAAGTGAAACAATAGTAGGAAAACAAATTTGGACCAAATAAAGGTCCAGGAATTGGAAATTTGAAGTTCAGCAACAGCAAACCAACAGTCACAAACCAACAGTGAGAAAACCAGATTTCAACCAGAGAAAACTCAACAAACCAGAAGACCAAGCAACTACTACCCAGGTTCAAGAATACCAGGACTGGGGAAAACCAGATTTTTTTTTCTTTAAGATGTTTTCTGTACCTAGTCGAGTGTTTCTTCAGTGTAGGATTTCTACTGTGTGTGTGAGAGAGGACTTTCTATATTCAGACTTTTCAGCAGGCCCCCCAGAGGTTAAAAAAAAAGAGCTTTTTAATGGTGAAAGGTGTGTCTATATATAGGGGAATTTTGGATAGGATATGCTTAGCATATTCCTTATCCAATAGGCTGAAAATAGTACAATGGTAGTTGTTACACTTATCCTTTAGGACAGTTGCCCTCATTCTAGAAAATTCCAGCCTTTTTCCTCTTTTAAAGTTACTGTTATACCCTTAAAAAATCTGATTTCCTAGTTCTAGAAAGTTCTTGGGTTGGTACACCCAAGATTCCTTTACTTGAAAATCTTATACTACCCTTAGGACCTCCTAGAATTTCCCTTTTAGTAATCAAGAGTTATAATAGGTTGATTAGGCTGATTTTAACTAATAATACTAATTAGTTTAAGTTAATTGCTTAGAAGTTGGAAATTACTTACAGGTGAGACTAAGTGAATTATTTTAACTTAACCTTGGTTAATTGAAAAGAAATTGATCTTAACCAATACTACAATATCCAACATGACCGAGTACTAAATATTAAATTAGGCTAACATGGCACCCATAGTTGATCCTAAATAGTGAGAAATTATACTAGGCAAGCCATATTCCAGTTATGAGCTAGTTAGATTAATTGTTTTTTATGAAGTTCTGCAACACATGGTTCTATCAAATGGCCTTCAATTATAACAGGTGCAATTTTTACTATGTCTATGAACATGAAACTAAGTAGATAGCAGAAGGCAGAATTGAAATGTATAGGTTCCTAGGGGATTAATCTAAGTACTTTAAGGCATTATCTTATGTAGTGAAGTTCATATATGTGATAAAACAACTATGGGAGCTGACATGAGGTTTTGCACTGATTTTTTTTTAGAAATGCAGAATCATAGAAGAACACATTTAAAGAAAAAGACAGTTCAAACATTGTAAACTGCCATGCTTAAATCAAGTGACAATCCTATACTTAACATCATATATTCATACCCAACTAGGTCAGATATTGAGGGAAACATACCAATAACACCAAGGCATAACACACATGAGATCAGTGGGGATGACTTGGGACGGATCCCGGCGACTTGCCGGAATTTGTCCGGACTCCGGCGAGCTTGGAAATGGTCCAAAACTGCATGAATCGATAGCTCTAGTCAAGATCTATCGACTCATGCCGGTGTGAGCCATTGGAGGTCTTGGAATCGACTTGTAGAAGAAGTTAGGTTTTCGGATTTTTCAGATTCAAAATTAATCAAAATCGGGTGGTTCTTTGAGAAAACTAATCCTAGGGGGTGATTGGGGAGGTGAAGTAGATTACAGGGTGAAATTTTGGGGTCGATTGGTGGAGCTCCGCCGCCGGAGGCGATTTTCGGCCGGCGGAGCACGGTGGAGGAGGGGTGGACTTACGGTGGTTCCGGTGGACCTTAGAGAGACAGACGGGGGGTTTTCTCTAAGGGGGAGGGGTGTAATACTTTGAGGTTGGGGTAGGGGGTGTTTAGAGATAGTTAAATATTTTAGGGGTGTGGGGTTTAGGACCGTTGGATCAGTGAGATCCAACGGCTAGGGATTGAAGGGGGCAAAACGGGGTCGTTTTGGGTGTAACGGGGGTAGGCCGGGTGAAGGGGAAATTGGGTTGGGCAGGTGAATTGTTAGAGAGGAGGGGACTTAGGCCTGGGGGGTAATGGCCCAATCTAGAATTAGTTCCCTTAGCTAATTAAACTAGTTGTTTTAATTAAGCCCACATCTAATTGAATCCAAAAAGTAGTGATTACTTTTAAACCTTACTTCCATCTAAATACAGATTAATTAAGAATAAAACAAACTAATTTTATATTCCTAATTAAACCTATGATTTATCGAATAGAATGATTAATTTTTAGCAATTAGTTGTTTAAACTACATTACGTCAAATAACCATCATTCGTCTAGTATTTATTTCAATTAATCACAAATGATAACTTTATAATTCCTTGATAATAGTGATACAATTTTTAATAATTTCAAAAGATGAATTATGGATATTCAAATGCAAATAATTCACAATTAATCACTGAAAATCAACAAAAAATCATAAAATTAATTATTTTATTGAGGTTTTTATAGGATGATATGGTGAGTAAAAATCACGTGCTCACACTAGGTTAGCGTGAATTGGTGGTTAACTCGAGGACGAGCAAGGTCTAAGTGTGAGGTGGTGATATTTGGCCAAAATGCTATACTTTTAGTACATTACTCGCCCTATATTTTGTTGGTTTAGTGATTAATTGTGCTATATTTGAGTTAAATTATGTTGTTTTATGTGTAGGAGCATTAG
Organism: Nicotiana undulata; assembly: GCA_005239495.1. Lineage (NCBI taxonomy): Eukaryota > Viridiplantae > Streptophyta > Magnoliopsida > Solanales > Solanaceae > Nicotiana > Nicotiana undulata. Next base: position 4,954 of record ML290220.1, on the reverse strand, counting down.
AAGAAAGAGTTGAATGAAAGTTGCACGAAAAGAGGGCGAAAATGCAAGAAAAGAGCAGAAAAACACAAAGTCCCCAAGCCTGGCTACAGGCCAAGCATAGCCAGCTCTGTGGCCAACTTGATCGCGCTACAATTCAAGCGTAGCCAGCTCTGTAGCCAGCTTGTCCGCACTACAGGCCAGGCGTAGCCAATTCTGTAGCCATCTTGGCCGCGCTATAAGCCTAGCCTCGCGAGGTCAGGCGCCTGGTGGTCAAAAGTTCGCGAATTAAAAAATACTCCGACTTGGATTCAGACTCAAGGAACTCAACCCTAACATATAAATACTCCCTAAACGAGTTGAGGAAGGGTTGAACATTATGTTGAAGAAGAAAAAGGCTACATAGCACTCTGGAACAAGGAATCAAAGGAGTTTTTCCCTCTGTTTCTTGTTACTTTGTAGTTTAATGTCTTTGAACATCATGATGATTGTTTATACATTTATGAGTAGCTAAACATCTCACCTATGGTTTGATGCAACCTACTGAATGATGATTTTCCATTGCGTTTAATAAAAATTTGCCGTTGATCGTTGTCTACTTGTTCAATAATATTTTCGTTGTTGTTGATTGAAGAGCTCTTAATTAACTGTGCCTATTTAGTGTGTACTTCTAGAGAGAGAGTACGTATTTAGGAAGTCGTTGAACAACATCACTCCTAACGTATTTGAGAAATCAATATGGGGGGTTTAAATGCGAGACTAGAAATAACAAAACCTTGGTGCGATCGTAGTGCGCGGTGAATTAGTGCCAGCTAGCGTAGTTCGAGAGAATCCGTCTAGTAAATTGTGGTAGTTATTCGAGAGAGAACTACGACACCCAAATTACTCACGGTCGGTAGATAATACTTAGGCGAATTTATGGGAATATCGCGGAGAAGATTCCGGCAATTGGGAAAATCAAAACCTTAGACTTTTCCAATCTTGTCTGCAACACTTGCTCTGTTAGTTATAAATTACTATATTTTAATTATTGTGCTCTTAGTTAGTAAATACTCAAATCGTTATTCAATATTTCTGAAGGTTGATTACTTGAATTCTTGCGAAACTACTGGTTGTGATTAGTAGGTTAATTTCATGTGGGGTTCGACTCCGGACTTATAAACCGGATTATATTTACAACAATCGCCTAAATTTCTTAGGAGACACAGTTGGGCGTGAGCATATTAAATAGCCCGTTTGTTATTTATATATGGAAATAGAAATAAAACGTGATTCGATTAACAAATGTTGCTTCTAATCACCGTCTCACTATGTGAATCCACTCTTTTCATTTACTTTGTAGCTTTAATCAGTTGGTCCCAGCTTTAAAAAAAAATTGAGGATGTGTTTTATTATATGCTTAAAAACAGGTCAAAATCAAAGTGAGCCGAAAGACTAACAGATCGACTAAATAACTAGCGTCGGTCGATATGAAAAATTAAAATTAAAATTAAAATCATATTCAACCAATATGCTTTTATTAAAAACATAATTTGGCAATTGGACGGTAAGCAGCGGCGAAGCTACATGGACATAAGGGTGGTTGTCGAAAAATTGCACTGCATACGTATGTATATTTTAGAGGTATATAACACACATTGAACACTCTTTGTTAAAAAAAATTTCACTTTTTTTAAATTTAAACCCCCTTAAGGAAATTCCTAATTTCGTCACTAACCGTAAGTTTATAGTATAATTTGAAAGAACATGTTAAAAAAAGAAATGAGGGACAACAAGCTTGCAGTTAGGTGGACAACAGATGAAAATGGAAGAAACATTTTATTCATAATTAATTGGGATACGCATTTTTCTTTCTCCACTTGTGATCTTATATGTATCCCAACAATCGTTGAATCTATAGATATGTCCTTTCAAACTTAAGCTTGATGTTTGACCTATCAAATATTTATATAAATAAAAATTAACTAAGATATATTGTATATGCATCACGTCTCTGAGCCTAATAATAAATAATGTTTTAAGTCAAGTATATATGAGGTCTCCATGAGGCGTTTTTCATTTTATTTTTATTTTATTCAGTCGGTTATTTGTCTAAATTGAGTTATTTTTTATTTTTTATTATAAATAAAGTTTGCTTGAAGTCTACTTTGTCAAGATTTTCAACTTTTGGTGAGTAAATTAATGGTGGAAGCACTAATATGCTGGTGTAGTATCGTCATCAAGATCTCAGTCTTCTTCGAGCTAGTCCTGTATTTTAATTAGCATTAGTGTTCATACTAAATCAACAAATGCATAATATATTAATTTTTAGTACTTAACTATAATTAAGCGATATTTCAGTCAAGTCTTTTTTCTTGGTCTACATGTTTAAAGAACAACCTCTCCTATCTCACGTCCTATCGGTAAAGAAATATATATGTCTTCATTCAATAAAAATCTGCCCAAAGTTGCATTGAGACGAATTTATTTTTGTCCATTTTGGTAAGCATCTTTAGGCTTAGGTCAACTAGTCTTAAGAAGTAGAGAATTTTTTAAAAACTTTATCTCCACAATCTCTCCCTCGATTGAGAATTGAGTGTTGTTAGGTTACACTTTTTAGTCCTAATTAATTTTTTGATAGGCCAACCAATTACTACATTCATTAATTGATTCCCCCAATCCAACCTAAGGGTGGCAAGTGGGCCGGGGCCGGGGCCGGGCCAAGTGGGCCGGGCTATGCGGGCTAAATGTGTGGGAATCGGGCCCTACGGACCTAAGCCCACATGGGCCGGGAGCTAAGTGGGTCGGGCCCGCGGGCCAAACAGGCCTAAACGGGTCCGAGCTATTTTTTTTTTAATCTTTTCATGTAAGGCAATTTCTTGTAAATCTTGTGATATAAATCTTGTAATTCATATTTAAACACAAAAAATAGTAAGTTTCTTCAAATTAATAATAATTGTACTTCAAACTTACACTAACATTGCATAATAAATTAATAGTACATCAAATTAATTTAACAAACTACAACATTAAGCATAATACGTCTAATAAAATTAAAATAACACAAGTTTGAATTAAACTTAAAATATTATGTACGAATGTCTTGAGAACGCGCTTGACAAGACTTGGTTATATGCCTCTTTAAAGAGCCTGTGCCCTCCACCTTTCGCCGAGTGAAGACAAAACCACAGTGCTTGCACGATATCGTGTAAGTTTCTTCATTTTCTTCTACCAAATTATAGTGTTCCCGAACAAATGGGGTAATTCTAGAACCACCGGGCATGATTTAACTTGAATTGAGAATTTGAGTAGAGAGAGATTGAGAGATTTGATGGTTTTGTGAGTAAAAATGAAAGAATGAGAGGGATTTATAGTTGAGAATAGGGAAAAAGTGTAATTATAAAAAGTTTGGGGTTAAAACAAAGCTTGGGGGCCAAATGGCTATTTTTTAAACATGCCAAACGGCTAGTTTTTGAAATATAGTCGTTGGCTATTTAATTTTTTATTTATTTATTTATGTTATATTATCTAAGGCAATTTATTGTAAATTATATTATATAATTATGACTTATGTCTTGTAATTCAAGTTTAAACACAAAAAAATAGTAAAGAGATATTAAAACTTGCACTTATTGTAAATTATATTATATAATTGTGATTCTAGAGTTAAAAAAATTTTGTTATGTAATTATATTATATTATATAAGGCAATTTATTGTAAACTATATTATATAATTATGACTTATGTGTTGTAATTCAAGTTTAAACACAAAAAAATAGTAAAGAGATATTCAAACTTGCACTTATTGTAAATTATATTATATAAGTGTGATTCTAGAGTTACAAAATTTTTGTTATGTAATTATATTATATTATATAAGATAATTTATCGTAAATTATATTATATAATTATGATTGTAATTCAAATTTAAACACAAATATTCAAGGAAATGTCTTATAATTTGTATTAATACGACATTTAAAAAAATGACAATATCTTTCTTAGTCTTTCTCCCCCCAATGGAATGAGCATAACTAAGGTACTAATACCACCATTAAAAGGGGAAAAAACTAATCAAGATGTGCCAAAATACAAGTTACATATTAATCTACATAGTATTTCTAACAAATTTCATAAATCCTTCAAGGTTGGGAGGAATTTCCGTTGGTGGTGACGGAAAAGAAGCTTGTTCATCAACGCTTCCGGGCGAAGCAGCATCCTCCGCAAGTTCCGCTAGCATTTCTTCATAAGCTTCGTCTATATTCGGTTGTGATTCAACAAGTCCAAAATTTCTTCACTCCGA
>ML290219.1:942-11298 GCA_005239495.1 Nicotiana undulata | reverse complement strand
TGCCTTTTTCTTCTAGCTCCAAGACAATTATGTATTTCTTTCAGACTTTGTATTTAGCACTCAATTAGTTAGTTCGTGAGGTTGTGACACCCTGGTTTTGGGATATTTGTGATGTTGTTACCTTTATCATTTCATTATTCGTTTTGGGATTATTATTACTTTTCTGCTGTAAAAACTTTTGAAGTGATTATGTTCGGTAAAGGCTGAAAGTTAAAGAAATTGAGATATTCCAGTAGAGGTTGGAAGGTTAATTGGCTTTATTACTGTTACGTTGTTTTTTTATAAATGTCAAAGTGTTGTGTACGTTGGTTTGTCTATCGGGTTCAACGTTAGACGCAGTCACAGTCTGAAAGGTGGGATTTCGGGTCGTGACAGATAGCATACCCGAATTTGTATTTAAAAATCTGCTACAATGAAAGCAATTATGAAAGTGATGTATGAACATATACGAAAATGATGTACGAAATTTATTTGAAAGTTCAAAACATAAAACTTTCTCAAATTATTTCTCTTTTCATGTCTACTTCATGTTTCATATATTTGCACCAATATGAAGATGAGACGTCAACTTCATCAGTGTCGCTAACTTAAAAGAGCCCTCTTTTATAAAAACCCATGTTTATCAAAGTCACGAACTATTAAGGCATCTTTAAATGCAAGAAAAAGTTCAAATATTAAAAGGGAAAAGAGCATAATATGCGACAAAAGCAACTGTGACATTATATATATTTACTTTAAAGAACAATGTGGATAACTTGTCATCAAACCCCAAGAAGACAGGGGCAACCGAAACAAACTTTCCAAAAAAGTTGTTAAACTAAGGGAAAAACAACATAAGGGAGTTCAAATAAAAGCCAATAAAAGAGTAGGGAAAAGAAGAAAAGATAAGGAGCATCATCAACAGGTGAAGACGGATCAACTTGGGGAGAAGTGACTTGAGCATTAGCTCCGCCAGGAACAAGTCCATCTCCATCATCTTTAGAACCGTCATCTTTAGGTGTGGAAAAGCTTTGACGTTGCTGAGTTTTATCAATTGCTTCCTTAGCCATAGCAATCTCAGAATTAAGGTCAAAACCTTCCTGGTTGGCTTCAATTAAAGTCTTGAGGCGAGTGTTCAGAAGCCCAGCTAACATCCAACGATGACTTATCCTCGAGGGCCTCATAATCCTTCTTCCACTGATTAATCCTAGCTCTCAGCTATTCTTTTTTCTGCTTTTGAGGATTCATAGGCTGTCTTCAAAGGGGCAAGAGAACTTTCCAAGAACTGAATTTTTTTTGTAGAGGTACAGAGATCTTCCTGAGCTTGGGTAAGTGTCTGAACCAATTCACCCACGTAAATCTCTTTTTGATTAAGCAGTTCTTTCAAACCCCTGATCTTTTTAGTAGCCTTGGATAGTTGTTCAACAAAAGAGGATACCAATCTATCCTTATCCTTCCCGACTTGACTGGAAGAAGCTTTTTCAACGCTAACTCAGCGGAAACCATTCTCATTTGTTGCTCCAAAGCACTCTTCTCTTCTGTTAGAACTTCTTTTTCCAGTTGAATACCTTCGAATTTTTCTTTCCAGTTGTCACCCTCGGTACGCAATTCAATAATTTGCTGATCACTGGGAAACTCTTTTCATAAGCTTTGTACTAGTCAAATTAATCTACGAAAAAGTTAGGGGAGGAAGAGTTATGAATGAGGAAAAAGAAGGAAGGCAATGTAATTAAACTTAAGCCTTCAAAGAAGAATGAATAATGCCATTCATTAAGGTCAGTGAACTATGGCTTGCTAACTTCTTCTTCTTCACGGGGCCTAGAAATGGCTTCAACCATGCATCAACATGACCAAACTTCCTCAATAAGTTCCCGCCCTCAGTGACCTCAATTATAACTCTTTTCATCTCCATTCTGTTGCGAGAAGGCTCAACTTCTACATGAGAAACATCAATGGGAGCGACAACTAGACTAACACCAGGTAAAGACACATGGTGGTTAATGGTATATGGAAAACAGGCCTGAAATCTTCTTCACCTTTGAAGCCTTGGGCGAGCAACCTGTCAATGGGACTGGATCGAGGGTTAGTAGCGTCTTTATCAGAATTCACTAAAAGGAGCATTTTCAGGCTCATCTATGATTCTGAAAGGAATCAAACTCGATGGAAGGTCATGAGAAGAAGGAGTTTCATCATCAGAAACCACACGTCTCTTGACGTGCGGTTTTCTCACCAAAAACCCTTCTTCTACCTCCTATTCATCATAAGAGCCACGAGCTTCATCAGTAGTTTTCCTCTTGGAAGAAGAGGCACTCAAAACCCATTCCTGGGCGAGACTCACAAAAAGTCTGGTTGGTGGAACAGGCGCGGGATTAATTCCATGAATATCAAACCCTAATAAGAAAAGGGAGGATGAAAAATTTTCATATGAACAAGTAAAAGAAGAAGAAGAATTATGAAGGAAAAAAGTACCATGCGTTTTCACTTTCAAACCGAATTTTTGAGAAAGCAATTTCTAAGATCTTTTGTCCGTAGAAGCAGCAGTCAACATCTTTTCTACCCAAGCACGGAAGTTGGGAATCTCATCAAAGACTTCCATGGTTGGTGAAAAATGGGTATGGGATTACACGAAGTATTCAAGAAATATAAAAAGAAAAAAAAGAAAACTTACGTGCAAAGTTCCACTTTACTGGAAAATGCATATTTTCTTCATCCACTAACCCACTAGTGGGGGAAGCAACAAAGAGGGCGTACCAGCCACAATCTCGGTCATCCTTGGGGATAACTAATACTCTTTTACTTCTAGCCACGAGGGAAAAAACACCTTCACGGAACAACTTGGGAGATAAAGATGAAGTAAATGTCGAAAGGAAGAAGGGACGGAAACAAAATCCGACATATAACGAAGGCATGCAACATTCCACCACACGATGGGACCAATCTGGCCAAGGCAAACATTAAAGTAGTGACAAAACTCTATAATCACTGGATCAATGGGAGGCTTAAACCCTAGAGTAAATGGGTAGGTATAGACGAAAGAAAAACCGGCATGGTAAGAGGTGATTCTTTGGTTGGCACTAGGGACTAAACTGAAAAATCTAGTTTCTAATGACATTCTCGTCGAACTAAGGAAAGAAGACCGTTAGTGATCAAACTTGGGTAAAGTTCAGTAGAGTTAAGGGTAGCTAGAGAAGATACTTGATTTCTCAGGGTCTCACGGTCTGTTATAAAAGAAAACTCTTGAGGAACAATCTCTGGGACTGTGGGTTCACGCACAGGTTCATTCAAGTCCTTATTTCTAGAAGAAGGTCTAGGGGTTAGAGGAGCCCTGGGTCTAGAAGAAGATGGCCAGGCAGAACTACTTTGAGAAGAGGAACCACGATTAGATAATGAACCAAGGCTACGGAGTCTACCAGCTCTCCTACTTCTAGTAGGTGCAGTGGAAGGAGCAAGTTCGTCAACGGTCACAACTTTGCGAGGGTCTGGTGCTGACGAAGACATGTTTAACAAAGAAATATAGAATAAAGGGTACAGAGATACGAAAAAGGATTAAGGTAATGGACGCTGAAGGAAGAAGGCTTCAAAAAATAAAAAAGAATGAAATATTTCTAAGAAGATACAACCGTCATTAGAAATTGGTCATTATGAGGCGTCATAGTGGAACCGTCACTTCGTGCCCTAAAAAGCGCTGAGAAAGTGCATATCCAATCGTAAGAAACCACGTGGCAAGTGCATTAAATGAATGTGACGTACGTCGCATTGACTCTGAAGGAGACATGATGATATTCGAGAAACGGTGGTAAAGAATTCCCACCATTAAAACTTACCACTTCCCAAATATTTAGTTGAGAATATTCAGAAAGTGAGGGGGGGGGGGGGACACTATCTGTATTTGTGGAAAAAAGACATGACACATGAATTGTCAGCAAGCTGACGGGGCATGACACATGGAGCATAGATGTAATGACAAGTGGCATTCGCAATTAGATTAGTTAAGAATGCAAGAAAGACACGAGAGAAACACCCACTGGATTACGCAGAGAAAAGAACCGGACCTGACAGTTGTTCAAGAAGAAACAAGAACAAAATGCATATAGGCTGCAAAGAAGGAAAGGTACACGAACCAGAAGTAAATAAGGAAGGAGAATCAATACAATTATAAGGAATCTTTAGTCATAAATATATCAGTTACGGTTACATATGGTAACGGGTAATCAATACAATTAATACCACTAGTGAGCCTAGATTAAGTATGGGAACCATTATAATTGTATGCTCTTATATAAGGACATGAATCTCATTTGGTAAAAAAAGGAGGGACAATTATTATTGAAATCCACACTATTATTCTTTTCTTTATTCTCCAAGCTCTAAGTCATAATTTTGGGGGTGTGATTATCAGTTTATTTCTTATTTTCCTTTATCAATCATTTCCATTCTTTGATATGTTCTTCCAAAATTATTGGGAAAGTAAAGTAAATCTTGGTTATTAGTAACCCAATTTCTTCTAGATATTGGTTTGGCTTAGAAATCTATTTTTGGTTAAACAAAACCGAAGAGATCTATTTAAGGGTAGAGCGAGCATAACGACAAACTCTTTGGTGGTGCCTTGCCTAAGATCAACGAGTAGAAATGCGTGTGAACTCTTTGCGTATTTCCTTATTAGTCTGTTTTAAAAAAAAATATACATTTCTATATTTCTTTAATAAGAAGTTTTTATAGTCCCAACAATATTGTGAGATGTTTAATATTACAAGTTTCAAAAAAAAATTAGTCATACAAATGTTATAAAAGCTTAAGATCACAAGCGTCCAACGTCTTTTTATTTAAAATTATATATATATATATATATATATATATATATATATATATATATATATATATATATATATATATATATATATATGTCTCTGAATCAAATACTAAAGCTAAATAGGGAAGGGAAATGGAGAAGCTGTGGACGCTGGACAGCTACCTCGAAATCCTTTGAGCTGCTATCGAACCTGCGTCAGCTACTGCTGCGAGCTAGTACCTGGATCCGTGCACAGAGGAACAGGGAGTCTTTATGAGTACGCCAACTCAGTAGTAATGAAAATAAATCACAATCTGAGTAATACAAACACACATCACAGATACACAATTCCACAAAACCAGTAAAACACCAAGTCACCATGTAGTATTCATCAAATAATAAGTTCGAAATCAGTTTCCAGAAATCCCTTGAAAACAAGTGCAATATCAACATATCTCCATAAAATTCTCAGTGAAACCAGTTTGAAAACGAAGTAAATCATAGTTTGAAAACTCAGTAAAAATTTCATAAACTGCCCCTCGGGCCATAATCATCTCTCGTAACAATTTCTCTCAGTATCAGCCCATCAGGCAACCTTACAATCACTCTGCCCATCAGGAAACCTCACAATCACTCTGCCCATCAAGCAACCTCACAATCACTCTGCCCANGCAGGCCTCACTCATATCATATCATCCACACAATATAGGCCAGCAGCCTCACTCAGTCAGACACTCTTAATTTGCCCTTCAGGCCATGATATACCGGGTTCTCGACCCAAAAACAGTGTTTCATTTTCAAGAAGTAGTATCAAAATACTCTGAGTGTCAAAACAATTTCACAGAAAAGACTGAGTGAAAAATCATAACATAGCAGTGAGGAAAATAGTAAAAACATCCCCCAAGGGGTAAACAAATCGGCACTAGGCCCCAAACATGGCTTACAGCCCAAAACATATCATAATGTATAAATACTATTTAAGCAAAGACTTAAAAATCGGTTTCGCAACTCAATAGTCGCCTAAATAGGAAGCATGTTCCAAAGTTTCCACCTTTTCATTTCAAAACCCGTGAAAGGGTGCATAGTCCGGGGTTTCATACCCTCAGGACAGGATTTAAAGACATTACTTACCTCAAAACTAGCCCGGAATTATTCCGCAATGCGCTTGCCTCTCGAATCAACCTCCGAAGGCTCCAAATCTACCAACTTCAGATTTTTATCATCAATATGTGCTTAAGGAACAATTCCAATCTAAAGATATCAAATTTAACTCAAACATCTGAAATCGGTCAAAACCCGATCCCCGGGCCCGCATCCTGAAACTCAAAATTTTTTATACCAAAATATTTTTCGTCCTCTCACGAGTCCGTACATATAAAGAACACCAAAATCGGAGTTCGTTTGACTCCTCAAATCGACCCTTGAAGGTCTCATAATCTCAACCCCTAAAACCCAATTTTTCTACTGATTTTCCATGAATTTACACTGGTTTTATGTTCTATAATCATCCATAATTGAGTTTTAATGATCAAAATACTTACCTCTATTAAGAACAAGGGTTTCCCTCTTCAAAATCGCCCCTAAGAGCTTTTTTCCATACAACAATGGTGTAAAAAGGGGTTTAAGTCGCGAAGGGTTTAATTATTTAATGCCCAGTGATTTACTCTCCGCGATCACGGTCAAACACCTGCGATCGCATAGACCAAAAGCTCCTGACCTTCCGCGATCGCAACACTGTGCACGCGATCGCACAGTGCATTTTCCAGTCAACCCCACGCGCCCAAACACCCTATGCGATCGCACCCTGGCACACGCGATCACACTGGGCCCTCTCCCCCTTCTCCGCGATCGCAGACCATTCCACGCGATCGCACAACACAATTTTGCCTGCCCCAAATTTAACTCTCCGCGATCGCAGTGAAGAAATTACTGATGTGCAAAAACCAGAAAATCAGCTATGTATTCAAGTCCAAATGAGTCCGTTAATCACCTGAAATCAATCCCGAGCCCCTCGGGACCCCAACCAAACATACCAACACCTCACATATGATCATTCAAACTTAGTTGCACTCTCAAAACATCAAAACTAACATGAAAACACCAAATTGACATCGAATTCAAGCCTAAGAACTTTGATATATCTAAAATCCACCAACTATGCCGAAACTATTCAAAACAACTCCGATTGACCTGAAATTTTGCAGACAAGTCCAAAATGACATTACGAACTTGTTCCAACTGTCGGAATTCCATTCCGACCCCGATAGCCTATTTTCCACTGCCGACCGGAAATCGCCAAAAACTAACTTTCGCCAATTCAAGCCTAATTCTACACCGGACATCACAAAATTATTCTGAACACACTCCTAAGTCCCAAATCACCTAACGAAGCTATCCGAGCCATAAAATTCGCATTCCGGGGTCGTTTACCAATAAGTCAACTCTCAGTTGACTTTTCCAGCTTTAAGGCTATTTTTAAAGGCTAATTGTCTGAACTCTCACTACAACCATTCGATTTCAAGCCTATCAACTCTAATACATCAAATACAGTATAACCAATCTATATCAAGTCAATAACAATAATTAAAATGCCAGTTTCACGTAACGACCGGGTCATTACANTAGTTTGTACTGTCAAGCAAAATCATCACCTCTTTTACGTAAGTCAGAATAATTGAGTCTCTATATTTTCCTTTTTGGATAGTACAACTTGTGAAAAACTTTCAACTTCATACTTTAACAATCAACAGTATCCCGCCACAATGTTAAAAAATTCTGGTGATCCGTTAAAATTTGAGCTAAAATCCTGACGATTACCATAACTTCTGCATATTTTAAAATTCTAATGATTGAAGAAAACTCTAGTGATCATGAGCTAACTTTAAAATTCTGGCACGAGGCTATTTTACAAAATTATGTTACCGAGCTAAAAAAAAAAAAAAGTAAGTTTTGAATAATATTCATGTAACAAATTTTTTTTGAAAACCCGAAAAACCCGACAAAATCGTACCAATCCAAACCGATATAGTTGGTTTGGTTTGGTTTTTATAACCGAACCAACTCGGTCCATGTTCACCTCTAAATACAATCATGTATTTCTCATATTGTATACGTGGATATATTTAGCTTCTTTTTTTTCACGAACTACTACTGAATCCATAGGCAGACAAGAAATAACCTGGCGAATGGAAACATCTTAATTAATAGCCAGAGAAAAAGAAAATAAAAGTGATTCTTGTAGTAGCGGCGAGCAAAGTGAGAACCACTTAAACGGTGAAAACGGAATTATGGGAGAGCTACAAGCATCATGCTATTCTTTTTAATGCGTTTCATGTTAGTTTTAGAAATCTTCTAGGGCTAACATATTTCATTTCTCAAGCAAGTTGCTCCAACATTTTATATTATTCCTTGGACTGTATTTCACATCAAGTCCCTACAGAAATTAATTAATTTAATTATATGAACAAATAATAACCAGATGCATTAAAACCCCACAAAAAAAATCACATTATTTTAATATTTAACATAAGCAAGTTGCCAATTAAGAGTTCTAGGGTTCAAGATTATGACATGCCAGCAAATGTAGGTCTTGATAATTTTAAATGTAAGAATCAAACTTGCCATGTGAGTGAGTACAATCCAACGCGATCAATTGTTCCCCAGATAAAGACTTGAAATAATTATGTTTTTTTTAAAACTAGAGAATCTACGGTCGCTATACTTCGAGTGTGCTCTGGGTAAATAAACTAGGGAATTTACAGTTGCTAGCCTTCGGATGTGAGCTTGCAGATTACACCGGAGAGATAAACCGCACTATACAAATTGCGTGCGACAACCTTGAAACATGCAGGAGTTTCGAACCAACAACCTCCCGTTTGGGAGAGTAATTATTTTAAAAATTTAAAGGAAATAGTTTTTAGTATATATATACCTAGTACTTTTGAGGATTTTTTTCAGTGTATTTATATTTGTATTGACCCATTGACTATAGTTGAATGTATATATTTTTTATTCACAGACATTGGGGCATTCAATTTCTTTTTCTGAATATATTATAAAATCTGAATTCTACATTACTTTGGCATGCATTTTTTTTAATAGTTAAAGCTTACTTGAATACCCTTTTGACGTACAACAAATCTAAATACCGGAACACAGTTGTAGACTTGTAGTGTTGTACAAATACAACTAAGGGGTCGTTTGGTTTGAATATAGGTTATGCTGAGATTAGTTTAGTTAGGATTGTTTTTAACTGTTTGGTATGTTTTATTATGTATAATTTCTAAAAAGAAGGTATAAGTTATCCCGGCACTAGTTACCCCACCCCCTACAAGGTATAAGTTATTCCAGTATTAATTTTAATCCCGGGATAACTTATCCCTAGTTTACCAACCAAACAAAGTATTAAGGTGGTATTAAATTTTTATCTTAGCACTATTTGTACTTATATCTCATATCAAACGACCTCTAAGGATTGTGGTGGAATAGATAGTATCCCTCTACCCTTAATCAGATTAGCTAGTTCGAGTTGTTAAAATGAAAAAAATCTGTTAGGGAGTGCTTCTCATTAATGGGCCTTACGCGACGCGCATTTGGGTTAACGGAGTTGATACCCAGGGGAAGTACACAAATAGTTATTCTTAGAACTGCTATTAAGGGATTAGTCAGTACTTATTTTGCCTAAAAGTTTGACGGGTGATGGCTTACACATTATTATCGGGAAATTTCACGATCTCATAAAAGTCCAAATAAATAATGAAGCTTCAAAAATCCCAAAAATCCCTCATCGTTTTTCATTGACGAAGCAGGCCCAAATGCTATTTGGGCTTCGTTTCTCTGGAGTGGCGCATTCCATCTTCCTTCTTGTATAGTAAAATAAAGGGAAACTACTAGTTATATCTATTTATAAGTAGCTCTTTATAAAAATTGACTAATTTATAAAATATTACTAATATTAGTCAACTAGCTATTTGTAGCAAAAAAAGGTTAAAATTTTCCTTTCTTTTGAGTGGGTGTTATTAGAATAGATTGATTACATCTTAAGGATCTTGAATATCGGTTTTGGGATGATTTGGTGAAGTTTTGAGGTGGTTTGAATTGAAAATTCGAAGTAAAAATTGAACATGAAAAAAAAAGATATGTGTATCACACTGTGTATCATATTTGTATCAATTGTGTACCACATGTATATACGTGTATACCTGTGTGTGAGATACATGTGTCGCAGAAGAATTTTTTGAACTCGATTTAGTTATGAGTTTCGATACAAACCCAGTCCAAATCACCTCCAATATTTCTCAAATTTTGTATATTGACTTATCTATATGTTTTCGATGAATTTCAACTATACCTATTGAAAAAGTTCCTTTTTTGCTTAGATTAAATGTCACGACCCCAAATCCTAACAGGCAGTGATGGCGCCTATCGTGGAACTAGGCTAGCCGACCATCACTTTACTACGCTTTTGTTCAATCATAACAGTTCACAATTAGATAATCAGCAAGCAACCATAGCATAAATAATATAAATAAGTCTTAGCGTCCCCATAATATTCTAAACCACCTCCCAAGAACTGGAGTCAATAGTCA
>ML290215.1:0-12073 GCA_005239495.1 Nicotiana undulata | reverse complement strand
GGGGGGTAATTTTTGGCCCCTCGAATTCTGCTGCAACGGTTAGTCGTGTGGGACTTAACCCTTTTCAAACTTTATTTTGCCTTCATTGGCCTTTCATTTCCGATTTCTCCTTCCATTTGACTTTAAAGCATTTGGAGCATTTAGGCTTTTCAATCTTTTTTGAGGGGGTTAGCCACGTGGGACTTAACCTTTCACTTCAATTGACTTTATAGGCATTTCGATTTGATCTTCTCCCTTCAAAAGTTGGGTTTTAAAGCATCGGTCGTTGCGGCCAGTCGGGATCGACTTGATGCCCCTGATGAGGATCGGTGCCCATTGCATATTGGCTTGCGTCAAACGAGAACCCTGTAAGTCAGTCTTGCCATCATTTTTTTGTTTTACCTTAGAAATAGAGTCAGACAGAAAGGGATTGAAAGAGAATAACAAAAAAATGGAGACAATGAATTTTGACAAGAAATATCCCTTTCGGGGGAGAGGAAAAAAAGACTTATCTGGAGTGTACGCAACTTTCAATGAACATGACATGCGTCTTGGACTGGATGCCTATCAATATAAACCATCTTACTCTCAGAAATTCGTCACGACTTTTAACTCGAGGTTGAGAAACCTTGCCCCAGACCATGTCGATATCAGTGACCAATAATCCTCTTTTAGATTAGTAGTGCCGTTTTCGGGTTTTCACCAGCTAACCTCTCTCATTTCTCTTCTTGTCATCGCCTTGTAGTGCTCTTTGCGAGTTTTCACTAACAAGACTCTCTCATTTTTAATTTCTCTACTCACCGTTGCCTCATGGTGCATGTGTGAGTTTTCACCGATAAGACTCTCTCAATTTAATTTCTCCCATTGCTTGTATGAGGTCCAGATAGATGTATCTTCCCATTATGGCTTGTCTTTGCCGATCGATCGGAAGGACTTGAATAGGATTTGGGGTAAAAAGAGTTTGTATTGAATTACAACCTTGGAACTTTCAGGCGAATCATTGCCGAATCTCAACACTTGCCCCAACTTAAACTCTTGGGGAAATGTGGATTTTTATTCTGGTGTGACTGAACCCCAGGGAGAGGTTGCCTACGTATCCTTTCGGAATCAAGTCAGACGTAGTTCAGGTAAACATTTTGTTTTTGTTTGATTGATTTTTTTGTTCCTTGTGATTTTTTTTTTCTTCTTTTTTCTTTTCAAGTTCCAAAGAGGGTAGTCAAGAAAGAGTAACAGGCTCAAAGGGTTTATAAGATGATAGTGTTTGGGGTAACATGAAGGAAAGCCTTCGTCATTTCGATCATAAGTATCATCATCACGAAAAGGTCAAACATAATACCTTTTGACTACATCTGCATTGACAGGCGTTTCGGGGTCAATTCCTTCGATGTCTCCCAAGTACAATGCTCCTTTTGGAAGCAATTTCCTTATGATGTATGGACCTTTCCAATTCAGGGCGAATTTTCCTTTCGCCTCTTCGTGGTATGGGAGGATATGTCTTAAAACAAGTTGCCCTATTTCAAAGTTCCTAGGCCGCACCTTCTTGTTGTAGGCACGGGCCATTCTTTGTTGGTACAACTGCCCGTGGAAAACTGCGGCCATCCTTTTCTCATTAATCAGAGTTAATTGTTCCAATCAGGTTTTGACACATTCATCATCCTCAATTTCTGCTTCGACAATAATCCGAAGGGAGGGAATTTCAACTTCTGCGAGTATTATGGCTTTAGTGCCATAAACAAATAGATAAGGAGTAGCTCCAACCGACGTGCGCACTGTCGTGCGATATCCTAATAATGCAAAGGGCAATTTCTCGTGCCATTGCTTGGAAGTTTGAATCATTTTCCTAAGGATCTTCTTGGTATTTTTGTTTGCTGCTTCAACAGTGCCATTGGCTTTGGGCCGGTAAGGGGTGGAGTTGCGGTGTGTGATTTGGAACTGTTCACATACCTTCCTCATCAAGTTACTGTTTAGATTTGCTGCATTGTCGGTAATGATAGTCTTTGGGATACCAAAACGACAGATGATATTAGAGTGCACGAAATCCACCACTGCTTTCTTAGTGACAACTTTGAATGTGACTACCTCGACCCATTTCGTGAAATAGTCGATAGCGACCAAGATAAATATGTGCCCGTTTGAGGCCCTTGGTTTGATCGGCCCGATGACATCCATTCCCTAGGCAACAAATGGCCAGGGTGCTGACATAGGATGCAATTCTGATGGTGGTGCATGAATCAAATCGCCGTGTATTTGACACTTATGGAATTTTCGGACAAAGCTGAAGGAATCTTTCTCCATGGTCATCCAATAATACCCAGCCTGCAAGATTTTCTTTGCGAGGACGTACCCGTTCATGTGTGGACCGCATACTCCTGAATGCACCACGTTCATGATCTTTTCGGCTTCTTTGGTATCTACACACCTTAATAGATTCAGATCGGGAGTCCTCTTATACATTACTTCCCCACTTAGGAAGAAACTGCTGGCGAGTCTCCAGATGGTTCTCTTTTGGTCCCCATTGGCCTGCTCTGGATATTCTTTTGTTCTCAAGAATCTTTTGATATCGTGATACCATGGTTGGACATCGGGTTCTGCCTCGACCGTGTTGTAATAACCATGCCTTTCTTTGATTTGAATCTCCAACGGGTCGATGTGAACATTACCCGGGTATGGCAGCATTACAGCTAGGGTAGCTAGTGCATCGGCTAACTCGTTGTGGCATCGAGGAATATATCTAAACTCGACAACTTTGAATTGTTTGCTAATATCTTCCACATGTTGTCTGTATGGAAGGAGCTTAACGTCTCGAGTTTCCCATTCTCCCTGAGCCTGTTTGGTGATTAAATCAAAATCTCCCATGATCAATAACTCTTCTACATCCATGTAATGGCCATATTCATTCCCATTATACAAGCTTCATATTCGGCAGTATTGTTTGTACAGAAGAACCGAAGGCGGGCCGTGGCGGGATAGTGCTGCCCCATGAGCGAAATCAAGATTGCCCCAATCCCGACACCTTTTGCATTGACAACTCCATCAAAGAACATTTTCCAAGTGCTGGCGTCCACAGAAGTTATCTCGACTGAGTTTACCTCCTCGTCTGGGAAATAAGTACTTAGAGGTTGGTAGTCGTCATCGACAGTATTTTCTTCCAAATGATCTGCCAAGGCTTGGGCTTTCATTGCCGTGCGGGTGACATAGACTATGTCGAATTCGGTGAGCAAAATCTGCCACTTTGCTAATCTCCGGGTGGGCATTGGCTTTTGGAATATGTATTTCAATAGATCCAACCTAGTGATGAGGTAGGTGGTATAAGCCAACAAATAATGTCGGAGCTTCTGAGCGACCCAAGTTAGAGTGCAACAGGTTCTTTCCAACAGCGTATACTTGGCTTCGTAGCTTGTAAACTTCTTGCTCAAGTAATATATGGCATGTTCTTTCTTCCCAGTTGCGTCATGTTGCCCGAGAACACACCCGAAGGAATTTTCTAACACCGTCAGGTATAAGAACAAGGGTCTTCCTGGTTCCGGTGGGACTAGAACTGGCGGGTTCGACATATATTCTTTGATCTTGTCGAAAGCGTCCTGGCATTCGTCTGTCCATTTGATGGTTGCATCTTTCTTTAAAAGCTTGAATATAGGCTCACATATGGATGTCAACTGAGCGATGAACCTGCTGATGTAGTTCAACCTACCCAGCAGACTCATGACCTCCCTCTTGGTTCTCGGAGGTGGGAGATCCCGAATAGATTTTATCTTTGTTGGGTCCAGCTC
This sequence comes from Nicotiana undulata, assembly GCA_005239495.1. NCBI lineage: Eukaryota > Viridiplantae > Streptophyta > Magnoliopsida > Solanales > Solanaceae > Nicotiana > Nicotiana undulata. Next base: position 8,324 of record ML290215.1, on the reverse strand, counting down.
GATGCTCCGTCGACTGACTATAAACCCCAGTAATTTCCCAGATGGAATTCCGAAAGCACACTTGGCTAGGTTTAATTTTAGATCATACTTACGCAGGCGTTCGAAGAATTTCCTCAAATGCTGGACATGGTCATCTTGCGTCCTGGATTTAATAATCACATCATCCACGTATACCTCAATCTTCTGATGCATCATATCGTGGAAAATGGCGGTCATGGCCCTCATATATGTTGCCGCAACGTTCTTTAGACTGAACGGCATGACTCGGTAACAATAGGTGCCCAAGGGCGTAGTGAAGGCTGTCTTTTCTGCATCTTCTTCATCCATCAATACCTGGTGGTATCCAGCATAGCAATCCACGAAAGACTGTACCTCATGTTTGGCACAATTGTCGACCAGGATATGTATGTTTGGTAGTGGAAAGTTATCTTTAGGGTTTGCTTTATTCAAATCCCGGTAGTCGACACATACTTTGACCTTTCTGTCCTTTTTAGGTACTGGAACCACATTGGCCAGTTAGGTGGTGTATTGGACCACTCGGATCACTCCAGCCTTTAATTGCTTAGTGACCTCTTCTTTGATTTTGTCACTCATGTTTGTTTTAAATTTCCTTTCCTTTTGTTGGACGGGTGGATAACCGGGATAGGTCGGCAATTTCTGTACCACCAAGTCCACACTTAGTCCGGTCATGTTGTCATAGGACCAAGCAAACACGTCTTTGAATTCAAAAAGAAGTTGAATCAGAGCGTCCCTAGTTCTTTCATCAGTGTGGACGTTTATCATGGTTTCTCGAACCTCTTCTACATTACCCAAGTTGACGGGTTCTGTTTCATTTAAGTTTGGCTTAGGCTTATTCTCGAATTGTTCTAATTCTCGGTTTATTTCCCTAAAAGCCTCTTCTTCATCATATTCCGGTTCTTGATTCATTATTTCGAGGTTAGACAGCGTATTAAGATCAGAGCATGAAGTCCGCAAGCATGTCATGTTATTTAAGGCCGCATTATTAGGACTGAAAAAATAAGAAAAATAAACAAAAATCAGAGAGAATAATAGACGATGAAATTTTGATTTCATTTCATTGAATTTGAACATAGGAGGGTTTACATCGGAATTCAAAAGGCAATAAATTAAAAACACTTGAGTTACACACTGAAATAACTCATAATGCAGGAACAATGGCAAAACTGAACTACCGGGACTCCCGCCTGACGGGGAACGGAGTAGCCTTCCAGTTCTGCAACTTGGCGTTTAGGCCCATGTATTGCACCTCGGCGGCGCTTGAGCCTTCCCCTGGCTGAACCATGTTAGTTTCATACAACATTTGCTTCATGGCCTCGCAAATTCCTTCAATTTCTTCGGCCGTAAAGGGCTCCTCTTCTTCTTCATCATATTGTGGTTCGATGAAGGTTTCAGTAATGTGTGGCACAGGCTGAGGCAAATCCCACCCATTTTTCTTTCGAACGTTGGCCCATTCCACATCGGCTTTTGTGGCATGGAAACATATGCCGAAGAATTTTTCAGCAACAGGTAGAGAGATCGGTTCGGTGATACCCTGTAGGGCTACCCCAAGCCCCTTTCCGGGTTGTATCCATGTTTAATCATGTCGGTAGCGACCATGATTGACGCATTTGATAGACAAGGCTGTGGGCACGAAGTACCTTCTTCGTGCTGATCGGTAAGCACAATTTCAAACGCCTGATAGACAATATGCTCACTTCCTTCTCTGGCTTCGAGACAGGGGACCGAGGGGTCTCTGTATATTGACTAATTGTCCTCTCCATGGACCACTATCTCTTTATTTTCATTCTCAAACTTGACCATCTGGTGGAGGGTAGACGGCACTGCCCCGGCGGCGTGAATCCATGGTCTTCCTAGAAGGAAGTTATATGAGGTATCCATATCCAAGATTTGAAAGGTTACCGTAAAATCCACAGGGCCGATTGTCATGACTATGTCTATTTCGCCAATGGTGTCCCTTTTGATACCGTCAAAGGTGCGGACACAGACGTTATTTGGCATGATTCTCAAAGTGCCGATTCCCATTCCTTTTAGTGTTGACAAAAGGAAAATATCTACCCCGGAACCTCCATCGATCATAACTCTCTTAACATAATATCCCTCACTTTTAACTGTTAAGTGTAAGGCTTTGTTGTGAGCGGCTCCCTCGGGAGGTAGATCATTTCGGCTGAAAGAAATTTTGTTTACTTCAAAGAAATGCTCGGCCATTCTTTCCAATTGTTTGACTGAGGTCTCCGCTGGCACATACGCTTCATTCAGCGTTTTCAGGAGTATTTTCTGATGCTCGTTTGAGCCCATCAATAGAGATAAGAGTGAGACTTGGTCAGGAGTTTTCCTGAGTTCTTCAATTGTTGCGTATCTAGTCATGTTCATCTTCTTAAAGCACTCTTCAGCCTCTTCGGTGGTGATAGGTCTTTTAAGAGGGAAGGGTTTCTGCTTGTTTTTTACCAGCTCTTTCAGATTGAGGTATTTTTTAGAGGTGTTTGTTTCAATTTCTTCCCCTGTGATCTCTTTCCCTTTGTATGTTACTATCGTCTTGTTGTAGTTTCAAGGGACGGCAGTAGTATCCTTCAGGGGAGTTTGCGATGCGCGGCTAATAACCATGGACTCATTCAGCCTTGGTGAAATTATTTGCCCCCGCGCCACGTACATCCCCTTTGGTACATACATTTTTGGGTCGTTCATTATGGCTCTGTTGTATTGTAGCCTCCTAGGAGGACTTAACATGCCTTGTTCCTTCTTGGGTGCTCTGGGGACGTAAACAACAGCGTCTTTAGAGGGTCCTCTTTTTGTCTTGATTTTAGCCTTCCCCGTGTCTCGAGGGATGGGTTTACTTTTCTTCGTTTCCTGGACCGTCTTAGGTGCCGCCTTGGGCTTTTTCTCCACGTCTGCGATGGTGATGATAGACTTCAAAGCTGGATCAAAATCTTGGTCCTCGCAGATCATGCCGATAACGGGCCCATTGTTATGGGCGGGCAATGGATTATTAGTCACATTGGGAGCTTCTTCATCCCTTGACACTACCTTCTTTTGCTCTATAAGATTCTCTACAGCCCGCTTGAGAGTCCACCAATCCTCCGTCGTGCCCCTCTACTCCGGAATGGTAGGCACAATTGGTTCCAGGTTGTATGACACTGATGTTGGGTTTTGCCTGGTCGGAGGTACGAGCTGCAGAAGCCCCATCTGAACCAACTTTGGGAAAAGACTTGAATTTGGCTCACCGATAGGAGTGAAATTGAGTCTCCTTGGTGGCTCACGGGGGTAAGCATTGTACGGGTAGTTGTTTTGAGGAGGGCGTGGATTATATGGAGCTGGGGGAGGATGGTTATTTCTTGGGGGTGGAGCTATGTTCTGGTTGTATTGTTGTTACGGCCTGAGATGCGGCTGAGCATTCATCACCGCATAGGAAAAAGGGGACGTAGTATAAGCTGCGTTTTGGTGAGGATAGTAGTGTTGGGAAGTGTTGGGGAATGGACCCGAGTATTGCCTAGAACCTCTGACATCGGAAGCCATCATGGCCTCTTCTTCTTTCTTCTTTCTGTTGGCTGCACTCCCGGATCCGTTTTGGATGGCCTAGGAGGTTGCTCTTATGGCCGATTGGCTCAGGGTACGACCGGTCTTTAGAACATTTTCAACCATTTCTCCAATTTTGATTGCTTCTGCAAATGGTTTGCCCATGGCGGACATCATATTTTTAAAGTAATCCGCTTCTTGTGCTTGCAGAAAAACACTGACCATTTTGACCTCATCCATCGGAGGTTTGACCCTGGAAGCCTGCTCGTGCCACTTAATAGCGTACTCTCTGAAACTTTTCGAGGACTTCTTTTTAAGGTTGGATAGAGAGTTTCTATCGGGAGAGATATCCATGTTGTATTGGAATTGTCAAACAAAGTCCCGGGCTAGGTCATCCCATACGTGCCAGTGGGATATATCCTGGTCCATGTACCATTCTGATGCAATCCCTGTTAAGCTCTCTCCGAAATATGCCATGAGAAGTTCCTATTTCCCACCTGCTCCTCGGAGTTGGTTGCAATACCTTTTCAGATGAGCTAGGGGGTCCCCATGTCCGTCATATTTTTCGAACTTGGGGGTTTTAAACCTGAGAGGCAAATGGACGTGCAGGAACATGCACAAATCGGCATAGGAGACGCTTTTCTGCTCGCTCAGCCCATGTATGTTCTTGAGGCTCTGCTCGATACTCTTCATTTTTCGAGCCATTTATTCGTGCTCGTGGCTTTTCTTATCTCGTCCCAAAGTAACTTCATACTGAGGTTGTTGGGGGTATGAATCGGGAGTGACATGAGTGGTGCCCAGAAATGATGGCGTTTGGAATGTAAATGCCGGTGGCTCAAAGCTTGGCCCGGTGATAGTTGGTGGAGCCATGGCGGAGCTCGGTAATGCGGTGAAGATGCACCGGAAAACAGGACCTGGGGGCGAACCTCAGAAGGCCTTCCGGCAAAGTGAGCCGACATTTATTGGGTATCCGAGTGGCGTGGCTGGGTAACTTATAGGGATGTTGGAAGTTCCGCCTGTCCTGGGGATTATCTCTGGGAAACCCGGGATGGAACTCGGCGGTTCCCTACCATTGGATCATGCGTCCCACATTTCCAGCATGCGGCAACGTAGAATCTTGTTCTCTTCAGCTGTGGCTGACTCAGATGTTGGGATGACTGGATTCGGGTCCTCCACAGAAGAGTTGACGAATGATAAGTGACTTTAGGATGTCATTTCTATGCTTCCTTTTGATATAGTGAAGTAAGGAAGGGAAGCCAGGTTACCGCAAAAACCAACCACCTTAGAAAAACACCTTTAAGAGTGAACCAACAAAACGTTAGGTTGAAACATTTATCACATAGGGAATCGTATGTTTGGGGTATGCAATGCACCTAGGAAATTGAATGCTTTCTATATGTTTTGCAATAGTTGTGTGTCTCATCCCGACTTTATTTTCTCAGATTTGAACTTTCCCCTTTTTCATTCTATTTTCACCTTTTATTTTTCTCTATCATTTTATCACTCTTTTCTTTCTTTCATTATATCCTTTTTTTTTTTTGCTCTTTTATTTCTCACTCACTTTCCTTTCTTAAGATTATGATCGAATCCTATGTGGATTGCCTACATATCACGGCGCCGCGTGAATCAGATCATTACGTAGTTCAAGAGTTAAATCCGGAGGAAGGAAATAAACTTTTTTTCGGGACTTTCTTTCATTAGATAAAATACTTTCAACTTCATAAGAAACTTCAGTAAACTTCTTTTTGAAATTTTCTTAAGACATGCTTTCTTGGAAATGTAAAAACCACAATGGACTTAGACAGGACTACAACAGAAAAATAAAATACAGACTCGAAAAATATAAAAAATACATCAGTGCTTCCATTGCTTCAGGGACCTGTGGGGCATCATTCGGCCTTGCCACGAGTCTGCGTGTTATATCTTGTTGGAGGCGGTAGAGGTCGTCCATTATCTTGTGGACAAAGATCATAACCGCTGAGAAGAAGGTGGTCCGAGTCATATTTTTGCATTCTTCGCACTTGGTGACAATGTAATCAGCTATCTCCCGGACTCTTTGCCTGATGATACCTTTCTCCTGAAGTAGACGCCCGATCTGCTGAGCTCTTGCTTCTAAAGCCTGAGCGTCTTTGTGAGTCTGCTCTTGCCATTGTCGCAATTCTTCTTCCAACTGGGCTATCATGTCATAGCACTGTTCTCTTGCCTTAAACCTTTTTTCTTGCTTGGCCATTTCATTTTCAAAAGTGGCCATTCTTTCTTTCAAACCCAGAACTTCTTGGTCATGCTTTCTCTTCAATTTTTGCACGAATTCTTCCCTTTCTTCTGCATTCTTTGCCAACTTTTCTCGAACCCGGGTCAAATCTTCCTCATCTTTGTCCAAGTCATCACCATAGATACACAACTTTTTCCTGAGACTGGTGACAAGTCTTTCGTCAGCTCTACTTCTTTCGGGGTTTTCAATGGCTATCCTCATTTTCTGGATTTGAGCCCGGAGGGCTTCATTTTCTTTGTTCAGCCTGTTTCTTTTCCCTTCGGCTGCAGTAGTTTGTAAAGTGTTTTCAAATTTGAGCTCTCGGATCTGGGCCTCTAGTTTACTTATTGTAATCCGGTAGTTGTTTTCCTTTTCTAGCCAACCCCAGTGTTCTTGTGTTTGCTCAGTAAAATGTTGCACGTGAGGTCTTTTTGCAGGTCGCTCTGGTTCTTGGTGCTCTCGGCCTCTTCTACCATACCAAGAAATATAGGCTGGCTCTACTTCCTCTTGAGATGTGTTTCTTACCCCGAGTCTGATGCTCTAAAATTCTGCACTGGTTCCAGATCTGACGGACCCTGTTTTCCAGAAATGTAGCTCTCGGACACAACTCAATGGCTTGTTGGCTTAGGTCCTCATCATGTGGAATGCCTTGTTGTCTACCCAACTACCGTAAGACCCGATGTGGGGCATATGGCTGGATACTCCGCATACCCATTAACAAGAGATAGCACACTTCAGCGGACATATTGATAACCTCGCCGACAGGGAGCCATCCGAAAGTCCACTCGATTCGGTCGGCGGTCAATGAACTCAAATGTGAGTGCCAGGCCTCTGTGCCCTCAGGAAATTTGTGGCCCTCTACCCGAGTATTGTGTTCTTCAATACAATTTAGATCGGTTAAGTCGTAGTTCATGTAACCCGGGCGGTGACAGAGGTGCTGGATCATCCAAATCTGTAGGAGCAGATTGCACCCTTCAAAGAATTTTCCCCCAGACTGGAAAATTGTCAAATCACGGTAAATCTCAGCTAAGATCATTGGTATAAGAGTGTCATTGTTCTTCTTCATCATGAAATCCGCCATCCCTACCAGTCCGATATCTATAAGTTCGTCACCTCTGGGGCAAATTAAGGTGCCCAAGAATGCTACCACGAAAGCTAACCCCCTACGGGCTTCCTATTTAGCCTGGTTTTTGTGGTGAGTCAGAACAGTATTTTCATCTTCATAGCCCCGAGGATCTCCGTAACGTTTGTACAGGAAATAGAAAGTGCAGAACCCTTCAGCCAGGTGTGAGTCTGGAGTGTCCCGACTTGTGATGACCAAAAAGGTCACCTTATGTAAATTTAATTATGATTGTGTTCTGAGGCCTCAAAAGCCTCCGTTAATCTCACCTCAATGTGCGTGCGTAGCCCGGGCACGTATCCGGGAAGCCTTTATGTGGAAACTTGATAAAGAGTTAAATTTATGATAATTAATTGAATAAAGTTGACTTTGGTCAATATTTTTGGTAAACGGACCCGGATCTGTGATCTGACAATCCCGGAAGGTCCGTAGGAAAATATGGGACTTGGGCGTATGCCCAGAATCGAATTCCGAGGACCCAAGTCCGAGAAATTAAATTTTAAAGAAAATTGTTTTCTGAAAATAATAAAGGCTTATGAAAATGAACCTTGATGTGAAACCTGTACTGTCGGGCCCGTATTATGGGTCCGGAGCCCGAAACCGGTTCAATATGTGTTATTTAAGTTATCTGTGAAATTTAGTAAGAAACGGACTTGATTTGACAGGTTTCGGATCAAAATGGGAAATTTAGAGTTAGTAAGGTTTTGAGGATTTTCATAGAACTTGAAATTTTGTTTGGAATGTGATTTTATGCTACCGAGGTACGAATGCAATTACAAGACCGGGAATAGTTCCGTTATGTCATTTATGACTTGTCTGCAAAATTTGAAGTCATTCTGAGTAGTATAGACATGTTCGGTGCAATGAAGTGAATTCTAGAATTCTTTAGATCTTAAGTTGATTCAATTTGGTTTTGGAGTTGAATTTTGAGTTTCGTTGTTGTTTTTCGTGTTCTGGAAGTTTGAGCGAGTCCGTATCATGAATACAGACTTGTTGGTGTCTTTGAACGGGGTCCCGAGGGGCTCGGGTGAGTTTCGGACCCCTCGGAGTTAATTCCAAAACACCAGAATTTTTTTGTCTGGTTTTCTTCGATGCGTTTGCAGGCAATCAGCTGCGATCGCACAAGAGGTTGGACCTGTGGTGGGAGAATGACCTGTGCGATCGCACAGGTCTATCCGCGATCGCACAGGGTATGCTTTGACTGGGCCCCTTTTTGTTCTCCGCGATCGCACAAAGCTGCCTACCCCCCCCCCACCCCCCTGTTGCTACTCTCTGCGATCACCAGCCTTCAGCTGCGATCGCACTATGCTTCTTGAGGGCCCTGGGAAATTTCCCTGTGCGAACGCACTGGCCCAGCTGCGATCGCATAGTACAAGCAGCTGGACAGTGTATTTTAATACGGGACCCAGCCCATTTTTCCTC
>MDKH01134341.1:0-24702 GCA_005239495.1 Nicotiana undulata | reverse complement strand
AGCATTGAGCCTAGCATTATTAGCTATAACATATTAATAAATGGATACTGTAAGAAAAAGAAACTGGATGAGGCCATGCATTTATTTCGTGAAATTTCTCAAAATGGACCGAAACCTAACATTGTTACATACAATACTATCTTGCAAGGTTTATTTGAAGTTGGAAGAGCTGATACTGCGCAAAGATTCTTTACTGATATGCTTTCTATGGGGCTCATACCTGATTTATGCACTGATCGCACTTTGCTCCGTGGTTATTTTCAGAATGGACTTGTTGAAAAAGCTATGTCTCTATTTCATGAGTTGGAAAGAAAGAGAGAAGATATTGATATTGAACTTTACAATGTTATTATTGACGGATTGTACAAAAATGGTCAGTTCAACAAAGCTCTTGCTATTTTTCAGAAGCTTTCTTCAATTGGATTGTTTCCCAATGTGATTAAGTACACTACAATAATAAATGGATTTTGTCAAGAAGGGTTGTTAGATGATGCTAAAGATATGCTAAGAAAAATGGAGGAGAATGGTTGTTTGCCGGACAATGTAACTTACAATGTTATTGTCCGAGGATTTATGAAGTTTAGCAAAATTAGTGAAATGAAAGTTTTTTTGAATGAAATGAATGAAAGGGACTTCTCGTTTGATGCAAGTACTGTAGAGTTACTAATAGATGTTATAGCGAAGGATCCTTCTTTGCTTAACATGATACCACAGTTTCCCTCAGGAAGTAAGAAGTGAATATTTATTTCACTTGATTTATTCAGCTATACTTATCACCGAGATAGAATTTTCCTTTACCTTTGCGAAAGTAATCACTTGTAATGGAACTGCGGAAGCTTGCTTGAGCTTTCCAAGCAAACTTATTTAGGAGGTACATCAGTCCTAGTATTTTGATTGTTATTCCACTCTACTTTATCTTGAAAATGATATTTTATTGCACTCTTAATGTGAGAAACGATAGAATTTCCTTGTGGGTACTCATTTTAAGTCTAGGAATAGCATTTTCAATGTATTTACTATTTAGTAGTCTTTATGTATTATCATTTTCTGGATATCATAACTTCCTGTCAGATGAGAAGCTTCTTTCTGTGTTCCATGAGGGAGTGTAGTACGGTGCTGGCATTGGCCGTGGACAGCATCCATTCACCAAGGATTCCATCAACATAAGAAACTGCTGACATAATCAAAAAAATGCTTGCAGTCCTTGATACCATCATCCTCTGGGTCAACCCCGACTGTGGCCTTAAGACGTGCAAGATGGAGCAGATCACAACAATAATGAAGCTTTGCTTTCCTTCATTTTACTTCTGGTGTACGAAGTATATATTTAAATAAAGTTATGTTTTTAGGTGTTTGTTTGACTAGTATTGATGCCCATTTTTTGATCTATTTGATCATTTTCCACATAAAAAGAGCAAAAATGATACTGAGGATTCATATAATTGCCCCAACTAGCTTGGACTGAGGCATAGTTGTTCTAATTTTGTTATAGAAAAATTATTTTTTCTCTTCTTTCTTTTCATTTTTTCTCACTCTTGAAGTTTGTTTAACTCTATCTATATGAAAAGCATAGTAGGTCCCAGGTCCGGATAAAAAATAAGGATTCTCAGCATAAAATAATTTAGCTGTGACGAATCCTCTGAATTTATTAGGAGAGTGGAATGGATACAGAGAATTCAAATTAGCGTCTTCAATTAGTTTGTGATTGAAGAATTCTTGATTGGTTGATTGATTTCCACTTGAAGTTTGTTTTAAATTAAGGGTGCAGAGAATTCAATCTCTCTCTCCATAGTATGTTATGCACTCGTGTTCCCTTCTTGTATAGTTTCAAGAGAACAATGATACTTCCTTAACACATGCAACTCTGTATGAATATCAAGTGTTTAAAATGTGAAGTCCTTGAGCAACTAAGAACAAATGATTGACTCACTGACATTTAACTCCTCGTGTATCTCGCTTCTTTTTTGTCTAAGATTATTGGAACTATATAGTTTGGCTCGCTAATGATACATTATTGTTTAGGAGAAAGAGCTATAGATTAATGTTACCTTCTCAAAAAAAAAAAAGAGCTATAGATTAGACAGTGAAGTTTATGTTGCATGCTTGTACAATGCTTGAATAGGAAAATAGCTTCTGCCGTTGCTTGGACAACAACTAAAGATATAATAAAGACTCTTTATTCTGTTTATTTGTGGTTGTTGTTCTTCTGGATTATTAGGTGAACAAAGTATGACTTCTGGCATGGACATTCATCCTCTCAATTTAACACACACAGACATACCTCACACACACGTATTGATATCACGTATGTATTCTCTCTCTCTCTCTCTCATATTTGGCGAAATTCATCAGCTGTTTCATTTAAGGCAATCGTTACATGCCACCATTGAGTAGATTTAACTATTCAGAAACATGCCAAGTCAGTTGCTTTTTCTATAGTTGTACTGATGAATCGTTGCATAATATGCTTGCGTATAATTTTGGTTAGAAATCATTCGATGAAAAATGATCATCAGTAAGTAGTCTGCTCAACTATGTGTTTGTTTTTTTATGTTCTTGTTAATCCAAGTCTTGCATCTCCCTCTTGTTGTTTCCTTTCTCTTTTGGCAAATGCAGAATGCACTCTGGCATTTGGCTTAGAGCTCCAATGGTTCTTTTTTTTTTGTGGTTAAACTCAAAAACTTTATTTAACCAAGTAAAATATTTACAAACCCCTAGCTCCTTTGGACTCTTGAGCTAGTTCCTTTACATCCTTTTGTAACTATATCAAAAAAACATCAAAATCATTCTGCTATCAATTTCTAGCTTCTATTTCTATTTAGCTAGGATAAGTATCCAATTTTTCTAACTCTATTCTCCATTTATCTACTTGTTGTCCTCTAATATGTAGCATTAGAACAATCTCTTTCATCCTGTTGTAACATGTTGTTGCATTTCCTTGAAATCTTCTGGCGTTCCTCTCCTTCCATATCTGGTATACCACAGCTGTGAAAAGAAAACACTAGTATCTCGCCTTTTGCTCTATGAACCACTAGCTTTGTTATCCACTCTATTTCCTCTTCCCAACTTCCTATCTGATGTTGTATCTTTATCCATTTCAGCATTGCATTCCACATATTCCTGGAGTATGTACACTCAAACATTAGATGTTCGAATGTTTCCTCAATACCCCTGCTGCATAAACACACACTCTTTGTCAACTACTATTCCCCATTTTTGTATGCTGTCCACCGTATTCAATCTTCTATGAAGTGCCAACCAAAGGATGAATTGATGTCTTGGAATTGCTTTTGATGTGGTCACTAACCTCTTCCAGTTACACTTTTGGTACTAAGGTCTTGCAGCTTTGTATAGTTTCTTTATACAGAACTTACCCCCTTGCAATATGTATTCAAAGTCTCATTTGGGCAGCTCTGCATGAACTAGTCTCGTGCATCAAATATCTTCTTTATTATCCAGCTTGCTTGTTTTGGAGTCTCTATACCACCAAGATTCCTACCTTTAATGTAAAAACTATGAACCCATTGGATCCATAGTGTCTCCTTCCTCTCAGTGATAACCCATAATAACTTGCAAATGGCAGCCTTATTCCAGTAATATAGATCTTATACATTCAAACCTCCCGCTGATATTGGTTTACATATTGTGTCCCATGAAATGAGTGCACTCCTAGATTGTTCACCAGTCCACAAGAAAGTTCCAGAAATTGTAACAATTAGTTTGATAATCTTCTTGGGAAGCAAGAACACCTGCGCCCAATATGTTTGCATCTCAAAAACCACACTCTTTAGCAGTTGCAGCCTACCACTATAAGACAAGAACTTGGCTGTCCAGCAGCTTATTCTTGCTGTTATATTCTCGACCAATGGCATCCATTGCTGTGTAGTTAGTTTTCTTGAAGATAATGGCACACCTAGGTACTTGAATGGAAGTTCTCCTAGTGTAAACTGCATCTCCTCCTAGTGTAAACTGCATCTCCTCCGGTATCTGATCTGTAAACTCTTTTGATACTCCAGCTATGTATAAAGCACTCTTCTCCATGTTTGCCTTCAATCCTGATACTTCTGAGAAGTGATTGAATCTTCCTAGCACTAGCTGAATTGATATCTTGTCTGCTCTCCTACATAGGATTAGGTCATCTGCAAAACAAATATGTGTTATGTTATTTTTAGAACACTTTGGATGATGGTTAAAGTCTGGGTTGTGGTTCAGCTTCTTCAAGGATCTGTTTAGGTATTCCATCACCAGTACAAACAAGTAAGGAGACATAGGATCTCCTTGTCTTTGTCCCTTTTTGGCTTGGAACTTTTCTGTTAATCCCCCATTTAGCAGCAATGAATAGCTTACTGTTGTAACACACTCCATCACCAGGTTTACAAATCCCATAGGTAATCCAAATTTTCCAAAAAGGCCACTCCACTGAATCATATGCCTTCCGTATGTCAACTTTAATACAGCACCTAGGAGACACCCCTTTTTGTTTGTATCCTTTCACCAATTCATGTGCTATGATTACATTGTCCAAAATATTCCTTCCCTCTATGAATGCTGACTGCACAGGCCCCACAATATAATCCACTACCAACTTCAGTCTAGTTATGATGATTCTTGCTATTATCTTGTAAAGAGTCGTGCAACATGCTATTGGCCTAAATTCTTTAACAAACTTTGGACTAGTTTCCTTTGGCACTAATGTCATAGTTGTACAGTTGACACTCTTCAACATTTTACCTCTCAGAAAAAAATCTGCAACAGCCTTTCTGGTTTCCTCACCAACTATACTCCAATAGGTTTTGAAGAATTCAGCAGGGAATCCATCAATTCCTGGTGCCTTTTCATCTGGTAATCCTCTTACTGCTTCATCAATTTCCTCCTTAGTTACCCTGGTACTAAGCATTTGTTGCTGTTCTTTGCTAAGACATGGCCCATCTCTAGCAACTTCTATATTAATACAAGGTAACTCACTAGCTGAAGTAACCAATAGAGACATAAAAATTGTTAAAACTCCTGTTCTATCTTCACCTGATCAGTTATCTTAGTCCTTTGTTCATCAAAGATTACTGATATCCTGTTCCTTGATTGCCTTGCCTTCAAGTGAGCATGGAAAAATGAATTTTGATCTCCAACGGTTCTTCTTCTTAATCATGAGACATGTTGGAGTTAACAAGTTCTTGTCATATTTTAGTTGACTAACTGGCTTGCCTAAGTATTCTTCTTTCTTGACTGCTGCTTGATAGTTACAGACCTCATATGTAGATATTGTGCTTACTTATCCCATTTCCCTTTTATAATAACCTTTTCTGCTTCATCTGTCGAGTTGGACAAGCACTTAGGACTTGGATTTGGTCATTTGCTCTACCTTTTAGTAAGAACAATAGGGTTTCATATGGAGCTCCAAATATATAATATTGGGATGGGATGGCTCCTACCAGCCTCCAGCCCCTCTCCGAGGAGGGGATATCGTCCTATACTCCGGTGATCTCTTTCCTACCGAGAGACGCCAACTCCCACCATATTCTATATCACATTCTGTGAATCAAAGGGGAGGCCTACTCAATTCCCTTTCTGCTCAAGTAACCCTCAGCTACCCGAGGAATTTCAATCTTGTTATCATATATGAAATCAGTATGTACGAGAAGTTAGAAGATAATCTTTTAAGGTTAGCTATGAAAATTATGAAGAGGAAACATTTGGTTGTGATGACGATACACGACTTCTCAGATATCTCAGGTGACATAAGGCATCATGAAAATAAGTTACTGAATGTGATATTTTCATCCAATTATGAACATTTCATTTGGAGAATGTTATAATTATGCTGAGTAAAGTGGAAAATTCTCATATAGTAGTTTAGCAAAATCTTCGTTTTAAAAAAGTCCTTGTAATTTCGCATTATAGACGGAACCCCACTAGATATAAAAATTTAAATAAATTCTAGAAAGTATGTGTACATATTAAGAGGTGCACCTATGCATTTGAATTCTGAATCATTTATAAACTGTCTAGGAAAAGGACAATGTATTACATGCATGTTTCGAAGGAGGGGAACAGATAATCAACTATGACGACGACAATAATTCCAAGCAAGTTGAAGTCAACTATATGAGTCCTCATGCCGATCATCATATACTTGAGTTGTTAGAGTAGCTGCAATCTTTCCCTTTTGCTTTTGTTCTTGTTGATGGAAATGATGAATTATAGTGTATTTATACACAAAAAATGAATCCTCAAAGAGAACTTTCATGAGATACTCTCTTTTTTCTTTAAAAATACACATTCCTTAACCAATTTCATTACTTTGTTTATAAATCTTTTCTTTTACCTACAAGGTTTTCTTGCACAATTTTTTAGAAAAAAAACACTGAGAAGAACTCCTAAATAAGAAATCTGAACCAACAAGGGTTGAGGTGGAGTGATAAGTACTCCTTCATCCTTAACCAGAAGTCTCGGGTTCGAGTCCCTGGGTATGGAGTCGCTTTACCCCGGACTTTACGGCGCGAATCCGAATTTAATCGGGTCCCAATGTGGGTACTGAACCCCGGGTGGAAAACCAAAAAGAAAAAAAAAAACCGAAATACGGGAGTAAAGTACGAGGGTCGAATTTTTCATTCTCTGACTCAAAGATAAGACTAGTGAGGCTGCATGATCTAACAATTAGGTGACAAAATTTTTAATATAAGTATTTACTAAGGTTTATAGAATTTCTTTATTTTTTATTAATGAATTTTTGTTATTTCTACTCCTCTTTCAGATTTTGTGGAATGTGATTAGAAAAACTCTTCGTTACCGCGATGGCAGAAGGGTATTCGCAACTGGAACAAAGCTGGATTCGATTTGCGCCCAAGATCACGGCAAGGGCCTCGTAATTGCAATAAACCAATTATAAAAGAGAATCATATTTTGCAAAATTCGTATTTTAACTTAATACCAAGATAATTGTATACTCTTACAGTATAATGTGATATCGCAGTGGTATATTGTTGGGTAAATATGTTTTTATTCAAGTTTCAACTGAAATATTGTATATTATTACAATATATCATTTTGTTAGTTCTTTTTTTTTATAATTATTTTATTTCATGTTTTCTTTGACATTAGATTGTGTATTATATAAGAATTCCTAGTAGCAATAATCCTCAGAGTTAGTTAATTGCAGTATGTGGTTAGGAGCGAATGTAGCATTTCGGATAGAAGTTTTGAGCAGAGTAGCATTCAGATTTTAGATTCATATTTCAATTTTCGCCTTAATCCACCAATTATAATACTTCTTTCAACAACAACATACCTAGTGAATTCTTATAGGCAGGCAGGGTCTAGAGAGGATAAAGTGTACCCAAATCTTACCTTACGTTAAATAGATAAAGTGATGTTTGTGATACACCCTCGGCTCAATAATACGTTTATCAAGCAGCATAAAGTGTGTATTGAAAATAGGCATAAATCTCATTCTAATTGTCTTAGTATTCTGTGAACATAAATCTCATTCTAATTGGTAAAAGTTAAATTTCTCTTTAAATTGGTTTAGCTATTTTGCTCGTTAAAAGAAAAAAAAGAGAGCAACTATTTTAAATTGTTGGGAAGGGAGCAGTCACCTAAAAGAGCGCTCATCAACCCTCTGCTCATAAACTATAACTGAAATTAGGGCACAAGGAGATAGAGCATAGCACCATCCTCAGCCAAATTGAAGATGACGATAATTCCTTTGCTGCGTTACTCTTCCAATGGTATTTCCTTTGCTATTTGTCGTTCTCGTTCGGCATTTACGACCAGATATTATTCTTCATTTCATAGCAATATTGAGAATGTCAAGTGTTTAGATGATGCTCTGACTCTCTTTCGTCGAATGGTCAGAACTAAGCCTCTTCCTTCTGTTTTTAGATTCTCGAAATTATTAAAGATTATGGTAAATATGAAGCATTACTCTTCTGTTCTTTCCCTTTTTCGACAAATGCTGAAATTGGGTATCCCAATTGATGGTTTCATCTTGAGTATCGCGATCAACAATTATTGCCTAATGCATCGATCTGACTGCGGATTTTCGGTGTTAGCCATTTACTTGAAGAGTGGCTTTCCATTTAATGTTGTCACGTTTAGCACCTTACTAAGGGGACTCTTTGCCGAAAGTAAGATTAAAGATGCAGTTAACTTGTTCAAAAAGTTGGTGCGAGAGAATATTTGTGAGCCTGATGAAGTCATGTATTCAATTGTCATGAATGGGCTTAGTAAAAGAGGTCATACTCAAAAAACTTTGGATTTGCTTAGGGTAATGGAACAAGGAAGCACTAAGCCCAATACATACATCTATAGCATTGTTATAGATGCCCTATGCAAAGATACAATGTTAGATGCTGCAATTACCCTTTTTGAAGAGATGAAGCAAAAAGGCATTCCTCCCAACGTTGTCACATATAATTCATTGATTGATGGTTTCTGTAAGCTTGGTCAGTGGGAAGAGGTTAGGACTTTGTTCTTCGAAATGGTAAATCTTAATATTTATCCAGATGTCTGCACCTTGACCATCATGACAGATGGACTTTGCAAAGAAGGGAAAGTTGAAGATGCCGAAGAGGTAATGAGACACTTGATCGAAAAAGGTATAGAGCCAAATGTGGTCACCTACAATGTGATAATTGACGGATATTGCTTGCGCGGTCAAATAGATAGAGCAAGGAGACTTTTTGATTCCATGATAGATAAGAGCATTGAGCCTACCATTATTAGCTATAACATATTAATAAATGGATATTGTAAGAAAAAGAAATTGGATGAGGCCATGCATTTGTTTCATGAAATTTTTCGAAAAGGATTGAAATTTAGCATTGTTACCTACAATACTATCTTACAAGGTCTATTTGAAGTTGGAAGAACTGACATTGTGCAAAAATTCTTTGCTGATATGCTTTCTATGGGACTCATACCTGATTTATGCACTAATCGCATTTTGCTCCGTGGTTATTTTCAGAATGGACTTGTTGAAAAAGCTATGTCTCTATTTCATGAGTTTGAAAGAAAGAGAGAAGATATTGATATTGAACTTCACACTGTTATTATTGACGGATTGTGCAAAAATGGGCAGCTCGACAAAGCTCATGCTATTTTTGAGAAGCTTTCTTTGATTGGATTGTTTCCCAATGTGATTACATACACTACAATAATAAATGGACTATGTCTAGAAGGGTTGTTAGATGAAGCTAAAGATATGCTAAGAAAAATGGAGCACAATGGTTGTTCGCCAAACAACTGCACTTACAATGTTATTGTGCAAGGATTTCTCAAGTGTGGCAAAATTAGTGAAATGAACACTTTTTTGAAGGAAATGACTGGAAGGGACTTCTCGTTTGATGCAAGTACTGTAGAGTTACTAATAGACGTTTCAGCAAAGGATCCTTCTTTGCTTAACATGATACCACAATTTCACTCGGGAACTTAGAAGTGAGTATTTATTTCACTTGTTATCAATATGATGTAATTTCCTTTTACCTTGGCCAAAGAAATCGCATCCAATGGAATGTCAGAAGGTGAAAGCACGACAATTAGAACATTGCTTAAGCTTTCCAAGCTAGCTTATTTAAGAGGTATACCTGTTCTGATTTTTAATTCTTTTGCTGCTCTGCTTTTTGTTCTGGATCATATTTTATTGCAATCTTAATATGAGTTTCCTTATGTGTGCACATTATAAGTCTAGGATTATCATTTTCAGTGGTATTTAGTAATCTTCAGGTATTATCATTTTCTGACTTTTTGAATATCAATAATAATTTCCTGTTACTGAAAATTTGCTGTAGAAACATTATTCTTGATAGTTTCTAAGGTCTTGATTACATCAATCATACTTGTGACAATAGAGCTGATGTGACACCATTGAGAACTCCAGGTCAGCTGAGAAGCTAATTTCCATGTTACGCGAGAGAGTGAATTATGGTGCTGGCATTCGTCCTGGATTTACGACATCCGGGATTCCATCCATAGATGAAATTGCTGACAGAACCAAGAAGATGCTTGCAGGATACCAATATAATCTTGTTTAACCATGATTGTGGCCTCAAGACTAGCAAGTATACTGAAGTTAAGTCGTGCTCTCAGCAGTGGCTGGGGAATTGTTCAATGGTCCTCCTGGAGCAAACTGGACTGCAGAGGAAGTGGAAGCAGAAGATTCTGTTGCACATCTTGCATTAATGACACTGGCAACAGTTTCCTTGCAAAAGGTAAAACACTTCATCATCTAATAGTTAACCTGTCTCATTTATCTCTACTGTATCTAATTTATATTATTTGTTGTTTGACAAATAGAAATTTTTTCTATAATATTTGGCGTTTTAGAAAATCGAGAAGCGTTTTATCACGTTTCTCCACATTCATCCTTTCTACTCAGTTTGTGGATTGTTGATTAAGCGAGACGTTTAATAGAGTGATAAAGGATAGTTCAAACAAATAAATGTCTTTCTCGAGGGGTATGCAAAGACCTTCGAAACAGCTAATTTGAAACCTAGGTACTAGTTTTTTCCTTTTCGATTTCGGAAATTGACACGGAAAACTTGTTATATTCCTGGGTTAAGTATCGAGTAACTGAGCGATGGACAGGTAAATCATCTTCTTTTAGAAACGGGCAAAAGAAAATGCTGCCAAGGCTGCTTATATAGCTTTAACAAAATGTAAGCTTATAGTTAATACCGTTCTTTACTTTTCGACATTCTTTTGACATCTTTTCCAATTTCAGGCAACTGTTTCCCCCGGACGTGGAAGATGAAATCTCCAAAACCAAACCTTTCATGGAAACTACGGAACTCCAAAACAGTCAACATGTGCAGAAATGGTTACTGCATCTTTTGAGAAGTCACCTTCTTCAGTGGAATCATTGTGCAATCTGCCTAGAGGAACTAAATCCTTAGCTGCAACGACATCATCACATCTCTCTCTCATGTTGATATCTACCAGACAATTTTCATCTGCTAAGATTGAGCTTATTTTACTTTTTAGAAACATTGCCAAGTCAGTTAATCTTTCTACACTTGTACTAGTGACAAGTCATTGCATAATGTAATTTCCTATAATTTCTGATTACAAATCCAATAAACAATGATTATCAGAGTACATACTCTACTAAATAGCTGCTCAACCATGTAGTTTATCACTTATTAATCTATGTCTCTCTTTCTTTTATTTCCTTTTGTTTTTAGCAAATGAAGGATGCTGCTATGGCATTTGGCTAAGAGCTCTAGCAGTTCTTAATTACAAGAAATGTCGCAAATATCTTGGATTTGACAAAATCATGTCATATTTTAGTTGACTCGATGACATGCCCGCGTATTCTTCTTCTTTCTTAACTGCTGCATTAATGGTTACAGCCTTACAGGCTCCACTCTCTTCTTTGCGGACTTGGACTTCATTTCGTGGAGTTTGAACTACCACACTTTTAACGAATTTTTCTTGGAGTTCGAACTTCACCTTTCAAACACCAGGAATAATTCGTGATAAATGTTCACTTTAGTAAAAGTTTCTAGTAGGGTGGGCATATATCCGGGTAAAACCGATACCCCAAACCGTTAATTATTTATTGGGTTATCGGTATTGGGTTATTGGGTTAACGGTTCTATAACGGGTAAAAAAGAATTATTGGGTTATTGGTTTGGCCTCAGTTTGCAATTCTGTTATTGGGTAAAAATCGATAACCCAATAAAAATTAACTAATTTACTAATTTACCCTTAAGTATATACATACTATACTAGGGTTTCATAATTCCTTTTCCCTATTCTTTCTCAATTCTCAGTAAGTCAGTTTCTCTTTCTCAGTTTCTCAATTTTCCGCCGCACCCCTACGGCCCAACCTCAGCAGTTCTCCGCCTCACCGCGGCTCACGCCCTCACCAGTTCTCCGCCTCACAGTTCACGCCCTCACCAGTTCTCCGCCTCACGGCTCACGCCCTCACCAGTCACCAATCACTAGTCAGCCCGTCAAGACTCAGGCCGGCGTCACTCGTCAGCCGCATCACGCCCTCAGGTTGGACAGGTGTTTCTCTCTTTTTGGACAAATCTAAAATTATAAAACACTTATAATTTTAACAAGTGTTTCTCTTTTTGGAATATTAAGAATCATAAGCAGTAAACTTCTGTTTATTTGATACATGGGTTAGCCAGTTTCTGATATTATCAATTTATAATTTCTGATAAATATTCATATAGATTATCGTAACATAACCTGTAGCTTAAAGACTTGATTGTGTAATGTCGTCTTACTATTTTATCCCACTTTTTTCATTATTTTTTCACTTCTAGTTAAACAAACGAATCATATTCCACATTTTATTATCAATACAATCATATTGCATTCCACCTTTGTAATCCTATATTTATGCATCATAAAGTTGTCAAAGACAACGGAAATCTGATCTATTTCTTGACTTCTGGCTCAAGATAATTGAGAACTCGATAGTTTTATATATTGCGAAATTATTTTAGTTATTTTATCTTATCGGGTAAACCGAACCGATAATGATCGATAAACGATTAACCGGTAACCAATATCTTATCGGTTTGGTTATCGGGTTATGATATTTGTAAACCGATAACCGATAGGCAAAACCGATAATATTCAAAATCGAACCGAACCGACCAATGCCTACCCCTAGTTTCTAGAGTTTTTTCATACTTTAGCTTAGTATATTTTTGTAAAAATTATTTTCGCATTAAAAGGTGGCTAAATATTGAATAGTTTTGTAAGTGTTGGCTAAAACTTAATTAAAATATGGCTATTTACCAATTTCTTCACATATTAGCTTTAAAATATTAGCTGATACGACCTTCTAAATTTGCTAAGTATTTTTCAAGAAATTAATGAACAACAAAAAATGAGTGGATGGAAATTATTTACACCTCCAAATTTTGCTAAAAATCAAATTACCCCTCTACTTTGAACGATAGTTATTCTCTCCCTCATTTCTATATTAGCTTTTTTAAAATTCCTATTTCAACCTCTATACTATCAACACTTATCTCTTTACGTTTATTTAAAATGCTTATATTATATCACAATATTTTCCTTCTGATATCTATGCTATAAACTTACCTATATAATAACTAAATCCTATTTTCAAAATAAAAAAAATGGTAATCAAGCATTTAATAATGAAAAGGATGAGCAGAATAAAAGTTAAAAAAATTAATTTGCTCTTATAAATTCTTTTTAGCAATTAAATTTAAAAAATCTATTATGCAATCGAGAATAAAAATGGCGAGAACCTTATAAATATATAATACAATGTAGGTAATACAAAAATTAATAATTATTCCAAGACTTTATAACAAACTTAAATATATACTTAATACGCATTATATTATAATAAAAACCATAAATTTTGTGATAAATTTATAGAAGGACCGTTTTGTTTATAATTTTATAAATTTAAGTTATAATTAATAATAAGGTATATAATAATTTAGTTATAGGTTCATAAAAAGTAACATATAATCTTTTTAAAATTTTCAAATAAGATGACACTATTAAATATTTACAATATACAAGGAGTATTAATTTTAAGGTAGAAGAAATCATGAAAAAGATAGGGGGCATCACCAAACCAATTAACATAGGAAGCATAATAAAATTTTGGATTCTAACAGACCATTAAAATTAGAAATTTTGAGTACTCGATGATAAAGTATTTATTCTTACACACACTTAAAAGAGTTAGTATGATGAATAAATTAACGTGATAAAAAGTTCAACATATCAAATGAGCCGTTGAGTTTGTGACACAAACTTCTATGAATTAAAATTGACTTAATCAAGCATGCAACCTTGTAGTTGGGGCTTGGGACTTTCATGTAATTATAACGTTGCTTCAATTGAACTGAAAAATAGATATTTTATTTAAATGTGTGTCTAAGAGTAATTAGAATTTAATTTTCAATGGAGAATAAATACATTCAAATAACCTATTTAAACAAGGCATGCTAATTACCATAATGAAATAAACATGAGATAAATTTACTTATATTGATTTGATTTTTTTTTTAAATAATGGAAGAATATTTAGTTTTAATAAAAAAATAAATGTTGTAACGACACGGCTTGTCATATTGAGCTCTACCATGACGTTTGGCGGTTTGGGACCTTGAGTAGCTTCGTTTTATGTATTATGACTTGCACGTGTAGTCGTTTTTTATTTTCGAGAAATTCGAAGTTGATTTGGAAGAGTAATTCTCAATTCGAACGCTTTAAGTTAGAAGAGCTGACAAGATTTGACTTTTGAGTAAATAATATCGGAATTAGATCTAAAGATTCATATAGGTTCGTAAGGTGATTTAGGATTTTGGCATATGTTCTGGTTGAGTTTCGGGTGGTCCGGGAGTGATTCAGTGCTTATTATCAGAAGTTTGTATTTTGGAAGGTTTTGAATCGGCTAAGTTTGACTTAGAATGAACTTTAGTGTATTGTACTTAGGGCGGTGTTTCGGGACCTTGAATTGGTTCATTTAGTAGGTTGGAACTTGTTTGTGAAGTTTGGTCATGATCCGGAATGTCTAAGTGGGATTTAGACGCGTTCTGCGAAGCATGTAGGTTTGAAAGCTAAGAGAGTTTAAGAAATTAAGTTTGATATTTAGTTATTGGTTTCGATGTTGTAATTCGTGTTTCAAGCCTTTGGACAAGTTTACATAGAATATAAACTTGTGAGAATGATTGGACGGGGTTCCTCGGACCTACGGTGACTTTTGGGGTGATTTCGTACAACTTTTAGACCATTTTGAACTGCTGATAACTGATGTCAGGGGTGTGAATTGCGATCGTGAAAGTCTGGACCGTGATAGTAAAGGAAAAAGTGTATTGCAGGCCTTGTGAATCGCGATCGCGGAACGTATAACCGCGATCGCATAGAAGGAATTTCGATTGTCAGAGGTTTGACTTTGGGAGCTTATATCTTGCAATTTATAAGAAATTTAGGGATGATCCAAAAATAAAAGTTGTATTCCTTTGAATCCAGTTTTTAGAAAATCAAATGTTTGTCATTTATAATTTTGTATAAAATGTTATGGCCATTATACTGAAGGTGAATGTGAAGAGGAAAACACAATTTGTACACCGCATTGGTGGTACTTCTTGGTTGTAACCTCGATGAAGAAAATGATGCTGGAATATTTGTTAACCGCGATCGCGAAGAGAAGGTGTGGAAGGTATACTAAACATCCAATATCGGAATTTTGAGTTCATTTCTTCACTGTTAAGTTATTAGAGCACATGTAGTTAAATACATGAATTATAGATGGATCTAAACAAAGCATTAGTGAAACTATATGATTTTGGAAGAAAACCTAAAAATAGTATTTCTGAGTTTGACCACGAAATTGAACATGAAATTAGGAATAAATTAATATTTGAGTTTGTGATGCTATAGGTAATATTTATCTTCAAAAAATTTCGGATTCCGTAGTTGACCTTGTTGACTTTTCGTGTAGAGTTGAAATTATTTCTAATGGTTAAATTATGAGTCGTTGACTATAATTTTTTGATTGGTTGCACGTTCTTTGACTAGTTTCAGATCATTTGACATTGGTTGGAGGTGTTAGAGAGGCATTGGAGCCGGTTATCAAATTTCAGAGCTAGGTAAGTCTCTTGTCTAACCTTATAAGAGGTAATTTACCTTGTAGGTGCTATATTTGTTACGTGCTATATGTAATGGGAGCTACGCACGTATGATGTGACGAGTGTCCGCGCGTATGCTAGATTCTTGATCATGTTCGGGCAGACTTAGATTCTCACCATGTTTCAATTGTAATACATGAGTTATTCTTTCCTAATGAAATGCTTTTAATTATATTTTAGCTTGAGACTAGACTTGCATAGAATATTGAACTTGCTATTTTAGATACTTGACGTGCTACCTGATTAGTCGCGAAAATACCTCTTTTTACGGATTTTTCCCACGTTGTACGTATTTGTCCGAATGTTTCTTAAATTTCATAACTCACACTTATATTCATGAGTAGGGCGTGTGATCCATCAAAGTTTCATTATTCATATGGGAACAAGATGAACGCCTCTGTAGTACCAATATGGGATCGGGCCGTTCGCCTCGGCAATATTATGAGACTCATTTATGGATCGGATCGTATGACTTTGGCAGTGTACACTATGAACCGGGTAGTACGTCACGACAGGATATCATGACATCACTTTAATGGGATTGGGTTGTTCGCCTTAGCAGAATCATGCGTAACATTTGATACAAAGACATCGTACCTATGAATCTTCCTGACTTGAGATGTGACATTTTATATGGTGTTAACCATTATGTATTCCATTCGATTAAGTATGTGGTAATTTAGGACATCGTATTTACTCTTCTGTTGAGGATTGTATTATGAAGTTATATTTGTTTTATTATTTTTATCTACTATGCCTCATACATGTCTACTTTTATTATACTTTTATTATTCGACGACTAGTAAGTATCGATGTTGACACCTCGTCATTACTTCTTCGAGGTTAGGCTAGATACTTACTGGGTACGCGTTTATTTATGTACTCAAACTACACTTATGTACTAATTGTGCAGGTACCGAGACTTGTACATTTGGTGGTCATCTGGGCTCGTAGGCACAGTTGTTGAGGAGATTTTGTGGTGAGTTTCTCTTTATGTTACGATCCACAACACATGGAGTCCCCGTCCTATCCATTTACTGTACTCTGTCTATTATTTTATTCTAGATAGTTGTTACAATAGTATTGTGTATTCTAGTAGATGCTCATGTACTTGTAACACCGAGTTTTGGAAATTTAGATTATCGTTCTTGGTTGTATAGATGTGATGATATTCAAATCTATATTTCAACCATGTTTGACCATTTAATATTATATCAGTACTTTTATATAAAAACAGAGAAATTCCGCTTATTCATCATCACCTATTGTAAAATGTGTTATGGACTATTGATCAGTGTGTTTTTAAATTGTTGGCTTGCCTAACGGAAACATTGGGTGCCATTACGATCTACAGTGAAATTTGGATCATGAAAATGTATTAATCGAGATTAATTAATTTTGAACATCATATGTGAGAAAGAGAGGAAACAATACAAAAGAAGAATGAGGACGAATAGGTGTAACGACCCGACCGGTCGTTTTGACAATTTAAGCTACGTTCGGTGGCGTAAGGTCTTGAACAACTTCACATTGTGTATATCGACATGCGTGCGTGGTTGAATTCAATTACCGGATAATCGGAGTCGAATTGGGAGAAAATTTTCAAATTTTGAAGCTTAAGTGATGGAAGTTGACCGGAGGTTTGGCTTTGGTGTAAATGGCATCGGAATGAGTTTTGGTTAATGTCAATAGCTTCGTATGATGGTTTTGGACTTAGGCGCGCGTCCGGACTTGGCTTTGGAGGTCCGTATAGTGATTTGAGGTAATTTGGCAAACGTTGGAATTTCGGCGATTTCGGCCGATAGGTGAAATTTTGATATCGGGATCGGAATGGAATTTCGTGAGTGGTTGTAGGTCCGTTGTGTTATTTTTGACTTTCCTGCAAAGTTTCACGTCATTCCAGGTTGAATTGATAGGTTTCAACACGAGTTTTGATGTTTGAAGATATGAAAGTTCATAAGTTTAATTTTTGGTTTGATTCGTCGTTTTGGTGTTGTTTTATGTGATTTGAAACTTCGAGCGAGTCCGTGTCAGGTTATATGACTTGTATGTGTGGTTAGACGGGGTCTCGGGGGCCTCGGGTGTGTTTCAAATGGGGTTCAGGTCAATTTCCTTCAAATCAATGTTGTTGTTCTGTCTGATGTCCCTTCCTTCTATGTGATCGCATAGGCTTAGCTGCGATCACATAGTGTCAATTTGAAACGCCCAGTTTTTCTTCTATGTGTTAGAAATTCTACGTACGCGATCGCGGAGTCCAGCTTTTTCCTTAAACACGATCGCACTCCCCTCCCTCGCGGCCGCGTAGAGTAATTCTAGGCCCAACATCCTTTTCCCTTATGCGATCGCATTGCTCTATGCGCGATCGCGTAACACATTGGACAACAACCATTTCCTCCCTTATATGCGATCGCATTTGTTGTCCTGCGATCGCATAGCACACTTTGGTCCAGCAAAATATTTCTTCTACGTGATCGCATGTAAACTCCCGCGATTCATTAATTACTGGGCAGAATATAAGTTTTCAAAACCGAGGGTTTCACCATTTTTATTATATTTTGACTTCTAGAGCTCGGTTTTTGGCGATTCTTTGAGGGGTTTTCACACAAATCGAATGGGTAAGTGTTCTTTCATTAGAAATAAATATTCCATGAATTTGTTCTTGATTTTATCATTTAAATCGTAGTTTTAGTTGAGAAAGATGTGGGTTTTGAAAGAAAACTTCTAAATTGAAAAATAATGATTTGAGGGACCGAATGGTATCGGAATTTGATAAAATTTGTATTCGGTTTTTGTAAATTTTGTCGGGTTCTGAGGTGCGGGCCCGGGGGTCGACTTTTGGGTCTATTTTTATAATTCTGTAAAGATTGAAACTTTATTATTCAGAATAGTTCCTTATATGTTTTATATGTACTTTGAAGTTGCTTTAGTTGATTTTGATCCGTCCGGAGGTCTTTTCGCCCGAAAAGTTCATTTTGGAGTACCGGGTTGTCGTATTTGAGGTAAGTATCTTGCCTAACCTTGTGTGGGGGAACTACCCCTTAGGATCGAGTCTTCTATGTTGATTATAGCCCGTGTACGCGAGGTGACGGCTGCATACTCGGACTTATTTGCAAATAGGTTGGCCCTTTAGGATTCGTAGGTCCTTATATTTTCCGTGTATGAAGTTGTAATTGTTACATTTGAGTTCCTGATTGTTGGTTTCATATTTTTCTGTTTAAATTAGAAATTACTTGCTTAGTGTTCCTTGTTTCTTATTTAATCTTAATTGACTTAAATGAAGACTTTACCTTTCCTACCGTTGTTCCTTATCTCCCTTCATAAACTGCCTATTTGACTAGAATTAGCATAATCTCGCCCTATAATTGTTTGGTAGAAATTGGAATATCTATACGTTGGTGTCAAGCATGCACGTAAGTCATACATTGGGAATTACATGATTTTCCCGTAAGTGCTACTTAGGTTTAGTGGATAATCATCCGTGTTGATGGTATTTCCTTGGTGTTGCCTATTATTGAGCATTGTTCAAACTGAGTTTAGTCCGTGAAGCTAATTGTTCAAGTGAGATTGGTTATAGTTGTTTCCCTTGCCGGGATGATATTGTTTCCATTGTTGACTCCCTTGGCGGGATAGTATGGGTTCTATTATTGTTTATGTTGTAGATGATATTGTTTTCATCGTTGACTCCCTTGCCCGGACAATATGGTTTCTATTATTGTTTATGTTGTTTCCATTGTTGACTCCCTTGCCAGGACAATATGATTTCTATGATTGTTTACGTTGTTGATTCCTTTCTCTGAATGCTATCATTTAATTTGTTTGGGTGAGAAAGAGTGTAAAGCACGAAGGGTGATGCCGTGCCATTTCATATGCATTATCATGTGAGGAAAGAGTGTAAAGCACGAAGGGTGATGGCGTGCAATTGTTTATATTCATTATCATGTGAGGAAAGAGTGTAAAGCACGAAGGTTGATGACGTGCCATATTATTGAAATTAAAAGCACGAAGGGTGATGACGTGCCCTATTATTGAGAGTAAAAGCACGAAGGGTGATGCCGTGTGTACCATTATGAGAGAGTTCATGGAACGAAGGGTGTTTCTGTGCAGGTGAGCACGAGGGACATGCATTATGATGTGATCTTTGTTTCCCCGTGTATACTGATCACGCCCAGCTATGTCTAATAAAAGACTAAGCGGTCATTGCAAATATAATCCGATTTACATGTCCGGAGTCGAATCCCACAGAGAACTAAAGCTTAGCTATAATTGTTCAATATTGCTGAGAAGATAAGATCGAACAATTCCTATGTTATAAATATTAAGATTCTTATGTCTAATTAACTAACTATTTAAAATAGTAAATTAACACTAAAGATACTACGGGTTGGAGAAAAGATTAAGGAGGTCTAGAGTTATGATTTCCCCAATTGTCGGAATCCTTCCCGCTATGTCTTCTATAATTTCGCCTAAGTATTCTCCATCAATCATGAACACTCATGATACTGTAAATCTCTCGCGAGTAATTACAATAATCTACTAGACGCACTCTCTCGAGCTAGACTAGCTAACTTGTATTACAGTTCACTTTAGATTGCACCCAAGGTATCGTTATCTCTAATCCAACCTTTAAACCCTCGGTTATGGATCTCTCCTATACTTTGGGAGTGATGTTGTTCAACAATTACCTAAATATGTACTTTCTCTCGAGTAGATACACACTAAATAGGCACAACTAATTGAGGATCCTTTCAATTAACTACAACAAGAATGTAGTGGAACAAATAGAGATTAAACTTTGGCAAAATTATATAAAAACAAAACAAGAATTTATCCTATAAAAGGTTCAATCAAAACCCTAGATAACAAATTATCTATTCATAATAGTATGTAAAAATACAATACTAAAAGTCATAACCAACAATGAAAAATAGGAAGAGTAAGGAAAAACTTGTAGAAGAATTCTCCGCCTTGCTCCTATTGTGTCTCTGCCTCCTTAGGTTGAATTTGTGTCCAAAATATGTCCAAAATCCGTAAACATAACGTTCTCCCATGTATATATACTAAGTAGGGTCGGGACCAAACAATTATACCTTCTCCTACATTAAAAAGGACAAGTTTCCAGGCCGCCACTAGCGCGGCCGCGCTAGAGGTCGTGCTAGTGGGGTTTTATTCTGCCCCAGTCCACGTCAGGTCCGCAGTCGCCGTTTCAATCACGTTTTTTACCCTGTTACGTTTGGAATTTGGAAAACTATAAAACACGAAAATTGTATCCCTTTGAGTTACCTTTCCAACCATATATTACATAGTCCAAATAGAGGTCGGAGAAAAAAGTTATGTCCATTTTACTAGACAATGCACAATATGCCTCCTCGAGTCTTCGTTTGTTCTCAACTATCAAATTTGACCCCCAAACATGATCCCGGATTAATTTCTTGAGCTTTTACTCAGACGTAAAAGCTCCAAATCACTTAAATTCATTCTATAGCATCTATATAGCTCGGAATCACTCCTACAAGGCATAAAACACACAGTTAGTGCAAAATACTAGCGATTAAAGCTCAAACTCAATTAAAGTGCAGTAAATTAGAGTGTAATAAGAGACTAAAATGCGTAATTATAGCCTATCATCATATACGTGTGCCCTTACTTTGAGATGTTATTGTTGTACTTACATAATTGGTGTGACTTGTTATTATTATCATGTACTTGACCTTTACCTCATTGTTGTCGCCTTGTCAAAGTCTTTTACTTGTTTAATTTGCTTAATTTACGTTCTATATTGGTCGATTTCTATGGGGAGGACGAGAGTAAAATCACGAAGGGTGATGTCGTGTACTTGTTCTATTAGAAACTATGCCTGAAGGACAATTATTCAAAAGTAAAGTTTAAAGGCATTTACCTTGAAGGAAACTATGTTTGCAAGATTATTATTTTCCAAAAGCATATTTGCAAAGCATTTATTTGAAAGAAGCTATGTTTGGAAAACATCTACTAGGAAGGTACATTTAAAAATCTTTCATTGAAAGGAATTTGTGGTTGAGGTTTTCGTTCTGTACAGTACATTTATATATCTTTGGAGGAAGTGTATTTCGAAGGAGACTTTACTCAAAATGAAATGATTATATTTTAAAGCTTTCAATATAAACTTACGATTTGAAGTTTTCACTTGAAGAATTGACTAAATTGTAGGAGTTGTTGACTAAGGCTTGAAGGGGGAAATTATTGCAGTGCTGAGTTGCTATTGTTTTTACTATGTTGTGGTTTCTGCTTTTGATTCGCACCCCCGTCCTTTCTTCTGTGAAATTTTACAATTTTTTGTGTTATTTACTGTATCTTCCTTCCGCTTAGTACTTGTTATGTTGATAGTTATGTGGTGTAGCCATTAGATAGGTGTCATATCATGTCATTCCTATACGTATGTCTGCTTAATTTATTAGACCAATGGGTGTCTTGACTAGTCCTCGTCACTACTCCACTGAGGTTAGTCTTGATACTTACTGGGAACCACTGTGGTGTGCTCATACTATACTTCTGCGCATTTTTGTGTGCAGATCCAGGTAATTATTGTTAGTAGCTACGTGGATCATTGACGGGGAGACTCAAGGTAACCTGTTGCTGCGTTCGCAAGCTTCGGAGTCACCTTCTTGTATTTATTATTCATACCCTTTTGTATTCATTCCGAACAATGGTAATTAGAGATTTTAGAGTAAATCGTAGAGATTATGACTTG
Source organism: Nicotiana undulata (assembly GCA_005239495.1). Classification (NCBI taxonomy): domain Eukaryota; kingdom Viridiplantae; phylum Streptophyta; class Magnoliopsida; order Solanales; family Solanaceae; genus Nicotiana; species Nicotiana undulata. The sequence continues at coordinate 2,340 of MDKH01134341.1, read as the reverse complement.
TATTACCGGTTTTGGGAACATTGTAATTCTGTCAAGATTTTTATATCGAGACTGTTAGATTTCTTGTATTATTGTTGTTATTCTCCAAATGTTAGGCTGACCTATTCCATAAGACTAGGTGCCATCACGATACCTAACAAAGGGAAATTTGGGTCGTGACAAGTTGGTATCAGAGCTATAGGTTCATAGGTGTTACGAGTCATAAGAGAGTTCAGTAGAGTCTTGCAGATCGGCACAGAGACGTCTGTACTTATCTTCGAGAGGCTATGAAACTATTAGGACAATTTCACTTCCTCCATTCCTATCGTGCGAGTTCATTGATCTTGAAGTTTGAAATTATCATTCCATTCTCTCACCGATGGTGAGTACACGAACAACGGCTCCCGATGATGTTACCACAAAGCAATTGTCGTAAGGGTCAGAGATAGAGGTCGACGAGGAGCACGTACCACAGTTAAGATGCATACCAGTACAACCGTTGAGGAGCTGCCAGTAGTTCTAGTTGGGGACTGGTACTGGAGGTTCCTGTTGCTACCCCGAACTTCAGGAGACCTTGGCACATTTCTCAAGTACGATTGGTACATTGACTCAGGCGGGATTGACTCAAGTCCACCGGCTATTCCACGGATCAGGGGAGGAGTTCAGACTCCCACCGTCTACACTCCAGAGCAGCGAGATCATATTGGTCAGGTTCCAGTTGTCATGGCAGTACGACATGTGGTTTCAGTTTAGCCTGTGGTTAGGGCATCAAAATCGGAGGAAGAGTACCTTGGACTTGAGAGGTATAGGAAGTACCACCCTCCTATTTTTCAGTGGGTTAGCGATAGATGATGCCCAGGGTTTCCTGGAGGAGTGTCACTACATTTTTCGTACTTCGGGTATTATGGAGACGAGCGGGGTTATTTTTGTCACATCTCAGCTCAGAGGAGCGGTTTGTTAGTAGTGGCGGGCATATGAGTTGGGGTAGCCTGTTTGAGTCAGATTCACTTGCACGGATTCAGGTTTCAGAGATATTTTTGAGGGAGTTTGCACTCCAGTTCCTCCGAGATGCATGGCGCGCGGAGTTTGAGCAGTTTCGTCAGGGCACTATGTTAGTGTTGGAACGCTATGTCGGATTCAGTGAGTTGGCCAGATATGTGCCTCACTTGCTTGCTTCAGTTAGGAGGTGAGTCCGTAGATCCATTGAGGGGCCCAAGCATGATATTCGGTTTAGCAGGACTCGAGAGTTAAAGTAGGATGCCTCATTTCAGTGCGTAGTAGGGATCGCTCGCCGGTTAGAGAGCATGTGGGACCGAGAGAGAGAGGACAGACGAGATCAGTAGAGAGAGTTCAGGGAGGCAAGGAGGCCTCGTAGATCGGAGAAATCTACTGGTCCGTATTATGGAGGCAAGGTACGACACAATAGAGAATTTTGGGCCAGCCAGTTCAGTTTGCATTACCAGCTTCGCATGGGGTTTTCAGGTACTCATGGGTCTGAGAGGACTCATATTGTATGGTTTCCACAGACACGTCGGCAGAGAGGTTGTTTTGAGCGTGGAGATGTTATCCACATGGTGAGAGATGGTTCCAAGATTTAGGCATGTGTGTTATAGCAGGGTATTTGGGTGAGTAGAGGGCGCCCAAGAGGGGGAGGCCCAAACCATTGATGTATTTCATATAGTAGGTTGGAGACCCGTGGGTTAGATATTATCATATAGGTATGTTTTGATCTGCTTCATAGGGGCACCATTTGTATCTCACTATAGTTCTGTTGGTCGGGACGAGTTCCCTTATTTTTTGCTTTATTGATAAATGAGTTTCATGTTTGGCACTCTATTTTCGTGTTTGCTCCTGATGAGAGGTTCTATGAGTAGTAGCCCGTGTCTATCGTTGTTTTATTCATCCTTGATAGTGGTAAAACTAGAAGTGAGTCCTTGTTGTTCTTCATGGTAAGCTTTATATGATTTTCCTAAGTATTTTGTTTACGATATGTGATTCTATACTCTATCGAGATGTGAGTTCATTTAGCGTTTGATTTTATCAGCCGAGATGAGTTAGTGGAGGAATTTCAATTGGTATGATATATTTTTGGTATGTGATTCAGAGTTGAGGGCGAGGTCCTCGTGATATTTGTGATTCGATATGTTTGGACCCTGCATCCTCATAACCCCGTCATCATCAATAGTCACATCCCTGGCATCACCCTGTCGAACCTTGTCCCGAAGGACTGACAAATTACGATCATCATACTGGCGTGCTCTAATCTGATCATATAAAGAAGTCCTGGAAGCCATACTCGTTAACACCCGTGGGGGTTCTGACAAATCCAATCTCACCAACTGTCCCGCTAAGGCCTGGACA